>JAEIFI010000472.1:0-14089 GCA_018901815.1 Zaprionus lachaisei | reverse complement strand
GTGTCTGTGTCTGTCTGTGTCTGTCTGTGTCTGTCTGTGTCTGTCTGTGTCTGTCTGTGTCTGTCTGTGTCTGTCTGTGTCTGTCTGTGTCTGTCTGTGTCTGTCTGTGTCTGTCTGTGTCTGTCTGTCTGTGTCTGTCTGTGTCTGTCTGTGTCTGTCTGTGTCTGTCTGTGTCTGTCTGTGTCTGTCTGTGTCTGTCTGTGTCTGTCTGTGTCTGTCTGTGTCTGTCTGTGTCTGTCTGTGTCTGTCTGTGTGTCTGTCTGTGTCTGTCTGTGTCTGTCTGTGTCTGTCTGTGTCTGTCTGTGTCTGTCTGTGTCTGTCTGTGTCTGTCTGTTGTCTGTCTGTGTCTGTCTCTGTCTGTCTGTGTCTGTCTGTGTCTGTCTGTGTCTGTCTGTGTCTGTCTGTGTCTGTCTGTGTCTGTCTGTGTCTGTCTGTGTCTGTCTGTGTCTGTCTGTGTCTGTCTGTGTCTGTCTGTGTCTGTCTGTGTCTGTCTGTCTGTCTGTCTGTGTCTGTCTGTGTCTGTCTGTGTCTGTGTCTGTGTCTGTCTGTGTGTCTGTCGTGTCTGTCTGTGTCTGTCTGTGTCTGTCTGTGTCTGTCTGTGTCTGTCTGTGTCTGTCTGTGTCTGTCTGTGTCTGTCTGTGTCTGTCTGTGTCTGTCTGTCTGTGTCTGTGTCTGTCTGTGTCTGTCTGTGTCTGTCTGTGTCTGTCTGTGTGTCTGTCTGTGTCTGTCTGTGTCTGTCTGTGTCTGTCTGTGTCTGTCTGTGTCTGTCTGTGTCTGTCTGTGTCTGTGTCTGTCTGTGTCTGTCTGTGTCTGTCTGTGTCTGTCTGTGTCTGTCTGTCTGTGTCTGTGCTGTCTGTGTCTGTCTGTGTCTGTCTGTGTCTGTCTGGTCTGTCTGTGTCTGTCTGTGTCTGTCTGTGTCTGTCTGTGTCTGTCTGTGTCTGTCTGTGTGTCTGTCTGTGTCTGTCTGTGTCTGTCTGTGTCTGTCTGTGTCTGTCTGTGTCTGTCTGTGTCTGTCTGTGTCTGTCTGTGTCTGTCTGTGTCTGTCTGTGTCTGTCTGTGTCTGTCTGTGTCTGTCTGTGTCTGTCTGTGTCTGTCTGTGTCTGTCTGTGTCTGTCTGTGTCTGTCTGTGTCTGTCTGTGTCTGTCTGTGTCTGTCTGTGTCTGTCTGTGTCTGTCTGTGTCTGTCTGTGTCTGTCTGTGTCTGTCTGTGTCTGTCTGTGTCTGTCTGTGTCTGTCTGTGTCTGTCTGTGTCTGTCTGTGTCTGTCTGTGTCTGTCTGTGTCTGTCTGTGTCTGTCTGTGTCTGTCTGTGTCTGTCTGTGTCTGTCTGTGTCTGTCTGTGTCTGTCTGTGTCTGTCTGTGTCTGTCTGTGTCTGTCTGTGTCTGTCTGTGTCTGTCTGTGTCTGTCTGTGTCTGTCTGTGTCTGTCTGTGTCTGTCTGTGTCTGTCTGTGTCTGTCTGTGTCTGTCTGTGTCTGTCTGTGTCTGTCTGTCTGTGTCTGTCTGTGTCTGTCTGTGTCTGTCTGTGTCTGTCTGTGTCTGTCTGTGTCTGTCTGTGTCTGTCTGTGTCTGTCTGTGTCTGTCTGTGTCTGTCTGTGTCTGTCTGTGTCTGTCTGTGTCTGTCTGTTGTCTGTCTGTGTCTGTCTGTGTCTGTCTGTGTCTGTCTGGTCTGTCTGTGTCTGTCTGTGTGTCTGTCTGTGTCTGTCTGTGTCTGTCTGTGTCTGTCTGTGTCTGTCTGTCTGTGTCTGTCTGTGTCTGTCTGTGTCTGTCTGTGTCTGTCTGTGTCTGTCTGTGTCTGTCTGTGTCTGTCTGTGTCTGTCTGTCTGTGTCTGTCTGTGTCTGTCTGTGTCTGTCTGTGTCTGTCTGTGTCTGTCTGTGTCTGTCTGTGTCTGTCTGTGTCTGTCTGTGTCTGTCTGTGTCTGTCTGTGTCTGTCTGTGTCTGTCTGTGTCTGTCTGTGTCTGTCTGTGTCTGTCTGTGTCTGTCTGTGTCTGTCTGTGTCTGTCTGTGTCTGTCTGTCTGTCTGTGTCTGTCTGTCTGTGTCTGTCTGTGTCTGTCTGTGTCTGTCTGTGTCTGTCTGTGTCTGTCTGTGTCTGTCTGTGTCTGTCTGTGTCTGTCTGTGTCTGTCTGTGTCTGTCTGTGTCTGTCTGTGTCTGTCTGTGTCTGTCTGTGTCTGTCTGTGTCTGTCTGTGTCTGTCTGTGTCTGTCTGTGTCTGTCTGTGTCTGTCTGTGTCTGTCTGTGTCTGTCTGTGTCTGTCTGTGTCTGTCTGTGTCTGTCTGTGTCTGTCTGTGTCTGTCTGTGTCTGTCTGTGTCTGTCTGTGTCTGTCTGTGTCTGTCTGTGTCTGTCTGTGTCTGTCTGTGTCTGTCTGTGTCTGTCTGTGTCTGTCTGTGTCTGTCTGTGTCTGTCTGTGTCTGTCTGTGTCTGTCTGTGTCTGTCTGTGTCTGTCTGTGTCTGTCTGTGTCTGTCTGTGTCTGTCTGTGTCTGTCTGTGTCTGTCTGTGTCTGTCTGTGTCTGTCTGTGTCTGTCTGTGTCTGTCTGTGTCTGTCTGTGTCTGTCTGTCTGTGTCTGTCTGTGTCTGTCTGTGTCTGTCTGTGTCTGTCTGTGTCTGTCTGTGTCTGTCTGTGTCTGTCTGTGTCTGTCTGTGTCTGTCTGTGTCTGTCTGTGTCTGTCTGTGTCTGTCTGTGTCTGTCTGTGTCTGTCTGTGTCTGTCTGTGTCTGTCTGTGTCTGTCTGTGTCTGTCTGTGTCTGTCTGTGTCTGTCTGTGTCTGTCTGTGTCTGTCTGTGTCTGTCTGTGTCTGTCTGTGTCTGTCTGTGTCTGTCTGTGTCTGTCTGTGTCTGTCTGTGTCTGTCTGTGTCTGTCTGTGTCTGTCTGTGTCTGTCTGTGTCTGTCTGTGTCTGTCTGTGTCTGTCTGTGTCTGTCTGTGTCTGTCTGTGTCTGTCTGTGTCTGTCTGTGTCTGTCTGTGTCTGTCTGTGTCTGTCTGTGTCTGTCTGTGTCTGTCTGTGTCTGTCTGTGTCTGTCTGTGTCTGTCTGTGTCTGTCTGTGTCTGTCTGTGTCTGTCTGTGTCTGTCTGTGTCTGTCTGTGTCTGTCTGTGTCTGTCTGTCTGTCTGTCTGTCTGTGTCTGTCTGTGTCTGTCTGTGTCTGTCTGTGTCTGTCTGTGTCTGTCTGTGTCTGTCTGTGTCTGTCTGTGTCTGTCTGTGTCTGTCTGTGTCTGTGTCTGTCTGTGTCTGTCTGTGTCTGTCTGTGTCTGTCTGTGTCTGTCTGTGTCTGTCTGTGTCTGTCTGTGTCTGTCTGTGTCTGTCTGTGTCTGTCTGTGTCTGTCTGTGTCTGTCTGTGTCTGTCTGTGTCTGTCTGTGTCTGTCTGTGTCTGTCTGTGTCTGTCTGTGTCTGTCTGTCTGTGTCTGTCTGTCTGTGTCTGTCTGTGTCTGTCTGTGTCTGTCTGTGTCTGTCTGTGTCTGTCTGTCTGTCTGTCTGTCTGTGTCTGTCTGTGTCTGTCTGTGTCTGTCTGTGTCTGTCTGTGTCTGTCTGTGTCTGTCTGTGTCTGTCTGTGTCTGTCTGTGTCTGTCTGTGTCTGTCTGTGTCTGTCTGTGTCTGTCTGTGTCTGTCTGTGTCTGTCTGTGTCTGTCTGTGTGTCTGTCTGTGTCTGTCTGTGTCTGTCTGTGTCTGTCTGTGTCTGTCTGTGTCTGTCTGTGTCTGTCTGTGTCTGTCTGTGTCTGTCTGTGTCTGTCTGTGTCTGTCTGTGTCTGTCTGTGTCTGTCTGTGTCTGTCTGTGTCTGTCTGTGTCTGTCTGTGTCTGTCTGTGTCTGTCTGTGTCTGTCTGTGTCTGTCTGTGTCTGTCTGTGTCTGTCTGTGTCTGTCTGTGTCTGTCTGTGTCTGTCTGTGTCTGTCTGTGTCTGTCTGTGTCTGTGCTGTGTCTGTCTGTGTCTGTCTGTGTCTGTCTGTGTGTCTGTCTGTGTCTGTCTGTGTCTGTCTGTGTCTGTCTGTCTGTCTGTCTGTCTGTGTCTGTCTGTGTCTGTCTGTGTCTGTCTGTGTCTGTCTGTGTCTGTCTGTGTCTGTCTGTGTCTGTCTGTGTCTGTCTGTGTCTGTCTGTGTCTGTCTGTGTCTGTCTGTGTCTGTCTGTGTCTGTCTGTGTCTGTCTGTGTCTGTCTGTGTCTGTCTGTGTCTGTCTGTGTCTGTCTGTGTCTGTCTGTGTCTGTCTGTGTCTGTCTGTGTCTGTCTGTGTCTGTCTGTGTCTGTCTGTGTCTGTCTGTGTCTGTCTGTGTCTGTCTGTGTCTGTCTGTGTCTGTCTGTGTCTGTCTGTGTCTGTCTGTGTCTGTCTGTGTCTGTCTGTGTCTGTCTGTGTCTGTCTGTGTCTGTCTGTGTCTGTCTGTGTCTGTCTGTGTCTGTCTGTGTCTGTCTGTTGTCTGTCTGTGTCTGTCTGTGTCTGTCTGTGTCTGTCTGTGTCTGTCTGTGTCTGTCTGTGTCTGTCTGTGTCTGTCTGTGTCTGTCTGTGTCTGTCTGTGTCTGTCTGTGTCTGTCTGTGTCTGTCTGTGTCTGTTCTGTGTCTGTCTGTGTCTGTCTGTGTCTGTCTGTGTCTGTCTGTGTCTGTCTGTGTCTGTCTGTGTCTGTCTGTGTCTGTCTGTGTCTGTCTGTGTCTGTCTGTGTCTGTCTGTGTGTCTGTCTGTGTCTGTCTGTGTCTGTCTGTGTCTGTCTGTGTCTGTCTGTGTCTGTCTGTGTCTGTCTGTGTGTCTGTCTGTGTCTGTCTGTGTCTGTCTGTGTCTGTCTGTGTCTGTCTGTGTCTGTCTGTGTCTGTCTGTGTCTGTCTGTGTCTGTCTGTGTCTGTCTGTGTCTGTCTGTGTCTGTCTGTGTCTGTCTGTGTCTGTCTGTGTCTGTCTGTGTCTGTCTGTGTCTGTCTGTGTCTGTCTGTGTCTGTCTGTGTCTGTCTGTGTGTGTCTGTCTCTGTCTGTGTCTGTCTGTCTGTGTCTGTCTGTGTCTGTCTGTGTCTGTCTGTGTCTGTCTGTGTCTGTCTGTGTCTGTCTGTGTTCTGTGTTCTGTGTCTGTCTGTGTCTGTCTGTTCTGTCTGTGTCTGTCTGTGTCTGTCTGTGTCTGTCCTGTCTGTGCTGGTCTGTCTGTGTCTGTCTGTGTCTGTCTGTGTCTGTCTGTGTGTGTCTGGTCTGTCGTGTCTGTCTGTGTCTGCTGTCTGTGTCTGTCTGTGTCTGTCTGTGTCTGTCTGTGTCTGTCTGTGCTGTCTGTGTCTGTCTGTGTCGTCTGTGTCTGTCTGTGTCTGTCTGTGTCTGTCTGTGTCTTGTCTGTGTCTGTCTGTGTCTGTCTGTGTCTGTCTGTGTCTGTCTGTGTCTGTTGTCTGTGTCTGTCTGTCTGTCTGTCTGTGTCTGTCTGTGTCTGTCTGTGTCTGTCTGTGCCTGTCTGTGTCTGTCTGTGTCTGTGTCTGTCTGTGTCTGTCTGTGTCTGTCTGTGTCTGTCTGTGTCTGTCTCTGTCTGTGTCTGTGTCTGTCTGTGTGTCTGTCTGTGTCTGTCTGTGTCTGTCTGTGTCTGTCTGTGTCTGTCTGTGTCTGTCTGTGTCTGTCTGTGTCTGTCTGTGTCTGTCTGTGTCTGTCTGTGTGTGTCTGTGTCTGTCTGTGTCTGTCTGTGTCTGTCTGTGTCTGTCTGTTGTCGTCTGTGTCTGTCTGTGTCTGTCTGTGTCTGTCTGTGTCTGTCTGTGTCTGTGCGTGTCAGTCTGTGTCTGTCTGTGTCTGTCTGTGTCTGTCTGTGTCTGTCTGTGTCTGTCTGTGTCTGTCTGTGTCTGTCTGTGTCTGTCTGTGTCTGTCTGTGTCTGTCTGTGTCTGTCTGTGTCTGGTCTCTGTCTGTGTCTGTCTGTGTCTGTCTGTGTCTGTCTGTGTCTGTCTGTGTCTGTCTGTGTCTGTCTGTGTCTGTCTGTGTCTGTCTGTGTCTGTCGTGTCTGTCTGTGTCTGTCTGTGTCTGTCTGTGTCTGTCTGTGTCTGTCTGTGTCTGTCTGTGTCTGTCTGTGTCTGTCTGTGTCTGTCTGTGTCTGTCTGTGTCTGTCTGTGTCGTCTGCGTCTGTCTGTGTCTGTCTGTGTCTGTCTGTGTCTGTCTGTGTCTGTCTGTGTCTGTCTGTGTCTGTCTGTGTCTGTCTGTGTCTGTCTGTGTCTGTCTGTGTCTGTCTGTCCTGTCTGTGTCTGTCTGTGTCTGTCTGTGTCTGTCTGTGTCTGTCTGTGTCTGTCTGTGTCTGTCTGTGTCTGTCTGTGTCTGTCTGTGTCTGCTGTGTCTGTCTGTGTCTGTCTGTGTCTGTCTGTGTCTGTCTGTGTCTGTCTGTGTCTGTCTGTGTCTGTCTGTGTCTGTCTGTGTCTGTCTGTGTCTGTCTGTGTCTGTCTGTGTCTGTCTGTGTCTGTCTGTGTCTGTCTGTGTCTGTCTGTGTCTGTCTGTGTCTGTCTGTGTCTGTCTGTGTCTGTCTGTGTCTGTCTGTGTCTGTCTGTCTGTGTCTGTCTGTGTCTGTCTGTGTCTGTCTGTGTCTGTCTGTGTCTGTCTGTGTCTGTCTGTGTCTGTCTGTGTCTGTCTGTGTCTGTCTGTGTCTGTCTGTGTCTGTCTGTGTCTGTCTGTGTCTGTCTGTGTCTGTCTGTGTCTGTCTGTGTCTGTCTGTGTCTGTCTGTGTCTGTCTGTGTCTGTCTGTGTCTGTCTGTGTCTGTCTGTGTCTGTCTGTGTCTGTCTGTGTCTGTCTGTGTCTGTGTCTGTCTGTGTCTGTCTGTGTCTGTCTGTGTCTGTCTGTGTCTGTCTGTGTCTGTCCGTGTCTGTCTGTGTCTGTCTGTGTCTGTCTGTGTCTGTCTGTGTCTGTCTGTGTCTGTCTGTGTCTGTCTGTGTCTGTCTGTGTCTGTCTGTGTCTGTCTGTGTCTGTCTGTGTCTGTCTGTGTCTGTCTGTGTCTGTCTGTGTCTGTCTGTGTCTGTCTGTGTCTGTCTGTGTCTTGTCTGTGTCTGTCTGTGTCTGTCTGTGTCTGTCTGTGTCTGTCTGTGTCTGTCTGTGTCTGTCTGTGTCTGTCTGTGTCTGTCTGTGTCTGTCTGTGTCTGTCTGTGTCTGTCTGTGTCTGTCTGTGTCTGTCTGTGTCTGTCTGTGTCTGTCTGTGTCTGTCTGTGTCTGTCTGTGTCTGTCTGTGTCTGTCTGTGTCTGTCTGTGTCTGTCTGTGTCTGTCTGTGTCTGTCTGTGTCTGTCTGTGTCTGTCTGTGTCTGTCTGTGTCTGTCTGTGTCTGTCTGTGTCTGTCTGTGTCTGTCTGTGTCTGTTGGTCTGTCTGTGTCTGTCTGTGTCTGTCTGTGTCTGTCTGTGTCTGTCTGTGTCTGTCTGTGTCTGTCTGTGTCTGTCTGTGTCTGTCTGTGTCTGTCTGTGTCTGTCTGTGCCCGTCTGTGTCTGTCTGTGTCTGTCTGTGTCTGTCTGTGTCTGTCTGTGTCTGTCTGTGTCTGTCTGTGTCTGTCTGTGTCTGTCTGTGTCTGTCTGTGTCTGTCTGTGTCTGTCTGTGTCTGTCTGTGTCTGTCTGTGTCTGTGTCTGTCTGTGTCTGTCTGTGTCTGTCTGTCTGTCTGTCTGTCTGTGTCTGTCTGTGTCTGTCTGTGTCTGTCTGTGTCTGTCTGTGTCTGTCTGTGTCTGTCTGTGTCTGTCTGTGTCTGTCTGTGTCTGTCTGTGTCTGTCTGTGTCTGTCTGTGTCTGTCTGTGTCTGTCTGTGTGTGTGTGTGTCTGTCTGTGTCTGTCTGTGTCTGTCTGTGTGTGTGTCTGTGTCTGTCTGTGTCTGTCTGTGTCTGTCTGTGTCTGTCTGTGTCTGTCTGTGTCTGTCTGTGTCTGTCTGTGTCTGTCTGTGTCTGTCTGTGTCTGTCTGTGTCTGTCTGTGTCTGTCTGTGTCTGTCTGTGTCTGTCTGTGTCTGTCTGTGTCTGTCTGTGTCTGTCTGTGTCTGTCTGTGTCTGTCTGTCTGTCTCTGTCTGTGTCTGTCTGTGTCTGTCTGTGTCTGTCTGTGTCTGTCTGTGTGTCTGTCTGTGTCTGTCTGTGTCTGTCTGTGTCTGTCTGTGTCTGTCTGTGTCTGTCTGTGTCTGTCTGTGTCTGTCTGTGTCTGTCTGTCTGTCTGTCTGTCTGTCTGTCTGTGTCTGTCTGTGTCTGTCTGTGTCTGTCTGTGTCTGTCTGTGTCTGTCTGTGTCTGTCTGTGTGTCTGTCTGTGTCTGTCTGTGTCTGTCTGTGTCTGTCTGTGTGTGTCTCTGTGTGTGTGTCTGTGTGTGTCTGTCTGTGTCTGTCTGTGTCTGTCTGTGTCTGTCTGTGTCTGTCTGTGTCTGTCTGTGTCTGTCTGTGTCTGTCTGTGTCTGTCTGTGTCTGTCTGTGTCTGTCTGTGTCTGTCTGTGTCTGTCTGTGTCTGTCTGTGTCTGTGTCTGTCTGTGTCTGTCTGTGCTGTCTGTGTGTGTCTGTGTCTGTCTGTGTCTGTCTGTGTGTGTGTCTGTGTCTGTCTGTGTCTGTCTGTCTGTCTGTCTGTCTGTCTGTCTGTGTCTGTCTGTGTCTGTCTGTGTCTGTCTGTGTCTGTGTGTGTCTGTCTGTGTCTGTCTGTCTGTCTGTCTGTCTGTCTGTCTGTGTCTGTCTGTGTCTGTCTGTCTGTCTGTCTGTGTCTGTCTGTGTGTGTCTGTGTCTGTCTGTGTCTGTCTGTGTCTGTCTGTGTCTGTCTGTGTCTGTCTGTGTCGTGTGTCTGTGTGTGTTGTCTGTGTGTGTTTCTGTGTGTGTGTCTGTGTGTGTGTCTGTGTGTGTCTGTGTGTGTCTGTGTGTGTCGTGTGTCTGTGTCTGTCTGTGTCTGTCTGTGTCTGTCTGTGTCTGTCTTTTTTTTTTTTTTTTTTTTTTTTATTACTTAAGAGATTTACAAAATAAGGGAATAGCGTAGGAAGAAGAAGGAAGAAGAGGTGTAGGAAGAGTCCACTCCCACGGGACTGCCAGGCGGTCAGATGCCGCTCATCTTTCGCCAACCGTGTGTCTGATCTGCGCCCGGCGTCTCAGCTCCCTCAGGACGGTTGCTGCCATTTCAGTAACCGGATCCCAGTTGGATGGAGGTCTCCAGCATACACCTAGTTATGTTGTCGGGTGTGAGGCGACAGTTCGTTGCTGCCTCCAGGGCAGCTCTTTCTGCGCTGAAAAGTGGGCACACGAAAAACGAGTGTGCAGCATCTTCGGTGGTTGCGCCTCCGCAGTAGTCGTAGAATGGATCTGCGTCGTGTTTAAAGCGGTGCAGGTATGCCTTGAAACATCCATGGCCTGTGAGGAGCTGCGACGTGTAGAAGTCCACCTGCCCGTGGGGTCGGTTTAACCAGAGATCCAATTCGGGGATTAGTCTGTGCGTCCAGCGTCTTGGGCCGCGCGTGTTGGCCATCATCCTCGAGATGGCGGCAGTGGCCTTGGATGCCTTGCCCGCCGCGTACTCCAGGTGGCTTTTGTAGCTCAACCGGTGATCGATTAGCACTCCCAAGGTACTTGACCGCAGGGCTAGACTCGATGGTGGTCGACCCGACCCGAAGAAGCTCACCTTTTCTACGGCCTTTCTGCTGCTTATAAGCACAGCTTCCGTTTTGTGCTCGGCAAGCAGAAGCCCGTTTTCCGCAAGCCAGGATACCAGCTGCGCAAAGAGACCTGGATAGGCATTCACAATGGCGTGCAGAGCTGCGTTGGGGATGCCATCCGGTCCAGGAGCCTTGGATGCTTTGCAGCTGGCCAACGCGCTCAGGACTTCCTCCTCGCATGTGGGCATCGCTTCGCCAGCAGTCACGCTCGGTGGTCTCAGAGGCGGCTGAGCTGGGAACAGTGTGGAGACTATTGTTCCCAGCTGGTCCTGTGAGCTCGGGATCGGCTGTCTGGTGAGCTTACCCGTCACTGTTTTGTAGGCTGCTCCAAAGGGTTCTTGGTCAGCCGCATCGCAGAGGTCCTGGAAGCACTTGTTTTTGCTTGCCCTGATGGCCACCTTGAGGGCCTTTTTCCTCGCCCTGTAGAGGGACTCATACAGCTCTTGTGTGGAGCGTCCTCTGCTTCGCTGGCATTTCTTCCTAGCGGCGAGACAGTTGCTTCTGGCTGCAGCTATCTCCTGGTTCCACCAAGGAACTGGCCGCCTTCCGTCTCCTTTGGTGGAGACTTCCATTGCCGCGTCGCAGGCTGTCTTGATCCTGTCGGATATGGTGTCCGCGCAGATGTCCGCCGCTCCTGTGATGATGCTGTCATCCATGCAGCTTATTAGTGTCTCGGCATTCAGGGTGTGTACCCTATACACCGTTTCCCTATTTAGCAGGCGTTGCTGACTGTGGCTCGTGCGGAATAGTATTGCCGCATGGTCGCTGTAGGTGAAAAGGTCTGTGACCTCCCAGAAGCTGTTACGGGTGAGCTCCGGGCTGGCGAAGGTCAGGTCAATGATGGACTCCCGTCCTGCCTTGCTGTAGGTGCACCTATTGCCGTCGTTCAGTAGGCAGACGTCCAGGATGGCCAAGGCATCAAGGATGATGGTGCCTCGCTGTGTCGTACTCGTGCTCCCCCAGGCGGTGGACCATGCATTGAAATCGCCCGCTATTAGCACCGGGGACCGTCCTCGAGCATCTTGGGCGATCTCCTGCACTATGTCCCTAAACTCCTCTATGTGCATACTCGGGGCTAAGTAGCAACTGTATATGGTAGTCGCTTGAAACTTAGCCCTGGCGTAGCCACGTCTCGACGCCCTCTGTGCTAGGTGGCCCGGGGGCTGTCCGCAGCTCCATATGGCTGCACCACCATCAGCGCTTTGCTGCCACACGCCTTCTGGTTTTGCCCTATAGGGCTCGCTCAGGATGGCAATATCTGCGCTTTGCTCTGTGGCCGTCTGAGACAGTAAGTCTTGGGCTGCTCGGCAATGGTTCAGGTTAAGTTGGAGAAACTTAACCATTGTTCGAGTTTTTAATGGCCTTCTGATACTCGGGGCAGCTCCTGCTCAGGGTCGCATGTTCTGCTTCCCTCGCGGTCTTGCCACCTCTAGTGCATAGGATGCACCTGGGCATGCCTTTGCACGTGCTGTGCTTGTGGCCAGTGCCCCCGCACTTGAAGCAGGACTCCTGCGTGGTTTTGGCCGTTGCGTCGGATGCGCGGCATCTTGCCGAGGTGTGCCCGAAGCCCATGCACTTATAACAGCGTCTCGGCTCCGTTTTCTCTCTAATGCGGCAGACGACCCATCCAATACGGATTCTGCCCTTGTCGAGCAGCCTCCGCGCATGTTCCGGTCTCAGGTTGACCGTCGCAATTTGCGTTCCGCTGAGTGCTTTCCGCATCCTGGGTACAATGTCGTTTGGGATGGCGATATCCTCATCCGCAAAAAGTGCCATTGTGACCTCCTCCGCCCTGGTCAAGTCGTCCAGGTCACGGATCTCGATCTGGACCGTCTCCTGCATGACCGCCACCTCCGCCTTGCCAGAGATGGCTGTTTTTAATGCCGTTTGCAGTTGCTGCGTGGATGGGTCAAGGGGCTTCTGCATCCTCAGAAGGAGTCCCCCATTGGCTGTCCTTCGAAGGCCTTGGACGCTATCCTTCAGTCCCTGGAGTGAGGGCTCCGTTTTGACGATCCTCAGCATATCTGCGTAGGATCCTTCACTGCACTTTATCAGTATAGCATCTGGGCGCTGCTTCCTGGGCATCTTGATGCGAGGCGCACGATCCTCGTTATGCTCGCTGCTCTCTGCTCTGTGTTGGTGAATCTTCGTCTTTGCCTTGACCTGTTGCCAGGGGCCTGCTGTTGTAGGCCTGCTTATTGGTGGTTCGTGGGCGATCTTGCCAGCCAGCGAAGGCGTGGTCTGCTGGCTCGCGCATGCTATGGCGCCATTGGTGCGGCCTTTAGTCTGGCCGGCGGCCAGCGCAGCACAGACTTCGAGCTGTAGCTTCTTCATTGCGATCAACTGGTCTATCGACCCCTGGGTGACGTGACGGACCACCTTCTTGTTGTTGCTCTTAGTGTCGGTAAACTTCGCAATCATCTCGTCCAACATTGCCCCCCAGTTTTTCGACTAGTGCTGGTGCATCTGCCTCGACCCTCGGCTTCTTGTTTGCGCCAGTTTGGTTCCCCCCGGGGCTCGCTGCATCCCGGGATCTCTTCGGAGTGACCATCTCCTCCTCTCCTTCGCCGAAAACAAATATTGGCCCATTGATTTTCGGCGGCGCCGAAACAGGGGTGCGTATCGGTGCTGGTGGTCGCCGGAGGCGAGCGTTGGACCCTCTGCTTCGTACGCAGGAAGTTTTGAAGCAGCTCTTCCTCCGCTCTCGCTACCGCTAATGCCTGGGTCTCGTCGTCCCGGGCTGTTGCCGCGGCCTTGCTCATGGCACCTGCTCCTAGTTGGGGTCCCTCGGTGCCCGGGGATTTCCCCAGAAGTATCAGTCCACTCCGGGTATATCGGTCCACTCCAAGAAATTTACAATATATATATATATAAATATATTAAGTATATATATAATCACAACTATAGATATAAATATAGATGTAGATATCAGTATAAATATAACTATAAGTACAACTGTAAGTATAGATATAAATATAGATATAATATAGATATAGTATAAGTATAGATATATATATAAATATAAATGCAAATATATATATAATTATAAATATAATTATAAATATAGATGTAAATGTAAATATAAATATAAATCTAAGTATAAGTATATCTAAATGTAGATACAAATATATTAAATATGAATACAATCATAAATATAAGTACAAATATAAATATATACAGGTATGCCAGATATAGATACACTTGTAGATATAAATATAACTATAAATATAATTTAAATATAGATATGATCATAAATATAAAAAAAGTTTAAATATAGATACAATTGCAAATATATATTTCAAATTTCCCGCTCAGTAGATCATGCAGCCCTGGCACGGCCGTTGATCTGGCAGCGCCAATCAACTAAGATCGCTCACTGGAGTGAGTTGGCAGCGCTGTCAGCTGTTTTCGTAGCTGCACCGAATTGCAAAATATGCAATTTCAGTAGATTGATAAAATCACGCGCTTTTATACGATTTGATCGCGCAGAGATACAGCGCATTACCGCAATGTGTGTTTGTGCAGCTATTCGGCCACTCTCGCGGGGCCGCCCTCGTTATAAAAGTGATTAGAAGTGATTTTCGCGCAGCGTAAGATAAAAACGTCCGATTTGACAACTTTCTCAAAATTGTTGTGTGTGTGTGTGTGTCTGTGTGTGTGTGTGTGTGTGTGTGTGTGTATGTGTGTATGTGTGTGTGTGTGTATGTGTATGTGTGTGTGTGTGTGTGTATGTGTGTGTGTGTGTGTGTTTTTTTTTTTTTTTTTTTGTATCGCCTTACGGTAGGAAAATTAAAATCTTCTAAAGATACCACCTACCGTCCGTAGGTGGCATGCACGATTCATAACCCCTGGTGGGATTATGCCTACGTACTAAAACAAAAACCTCCGTATGCTCCTCAGTCCTGTAATCGCTCACCGGAACTGCCAGCCAAGGTAAGACTTCGATGAGCAGGATGTGAAGCCAGGTCGCACTCCCTTCCTGAGATATTGGCCATGTAGCGCACCTCCTTCCACCCTTTCACCCTTTAGTCGCCTTTTACGACAAGCCGGGTACGCTGAGGTAGTATTCTTGTCCCGCCACCTCACAGGAACACTTCTTCTGTGTTTTAGTTGCCAGCTCTGTTAGACATCTCGTCGGCACGAACTCGTTTCATCATATTTATGATGATGCGGTGTCCCAGCTCCCATTTATTTGCGTTCGCCGTCATCGCCGTGATCAAACCATTTGGACTAAGCGGATCACCAGACAACGCTTTCAACTGTTCCCTCTCCGCCGAAAACCTATCACAGTGCATTAACACATGTTCCGCCGTTTCCTCCGCATCAATGCAGTGTAGGCATTGGGCTGAGTCTAAATGACGGAACCGGTGTAGGTAGGCCCGGAAAGAGCCATGGTCCGTGAGGAATTGGGAAATGTGATAGTCCAAGGTTTCGTGACTGCACTGCGTCCAAGCATCTAACTCTGGGATGAGTTGGTAGGTCCACCTCCCCCGTTGCGACGTTTGCCATCTCGTCTGCCACTCTTCGAACAGCAAC
>JAEIFI010000471.1:0-12925 GCA_018901815.1 Zaprionus lachaisei | reverse complement strand
TGGAATGCCTCCTTCTACCTGTTACCACAATAGTCCATGAATTTTTAAAATCCATGGCTTAAAAAGTGGCGCCCAACGTGTGGGGCTGCATTAATTTAGTAGTGCATTGAATTAGTAGTACGAATTCAATGCGACTCACAGAGATACAGTTTGATCAATGCATATTTCTATACTATTTTCCAATTCTATTCTTTTATTTCATCTATTTAGGCCATGGAATTTAAAAAAATTCATGGACTATTGTGTTTGTCGGAGCGGAATTGTGCGTAACAGGCAGAAGGAGGCATCTCCGACCCCATAAACTATATATATTCTGAATCAGTATCAGTAGCCGAGTCGATTGAGCCATGTCTGTCTGTCCGTCTGTCTGTCTGTATGAACACCTGGATCTCAGAAAGTATAAGAGCTAGAGTCATCACATTTTGCGACAACATACGTATATACTGCAGTGTCTCAAAGTTTTTTTAAATTTGGACACGCCCCTTCCCGCCTCCGTAAATCAGTAATAACTATTTAAAAACTACAATATTAGCTCAACAACCAAAGTTGTATATCTTACATGACAAATACTTTGCCACGGGCGTTATGTGAAAATTTCATTTAAATCGGACTATTAATAAGTGAGATATGATACGAATTAAACTCACTTTGAACATACATTTATACTTAAGCAGACCTAATTTACGCAAGCATACCGAAGTTCAAATCTAGACACACATCATTTTAAACTTTTTATTTGCATTGTATGGTAACAAAATTGGTTGACAATGCACCTTTGCCGGTTGGCCAAGGAGTGAGGCAATGGCCTAGTGGTTAGAGTGGCGGACGGCTGTGAGAGGATGCGTGTGTTCAACTCCCGGTTGAGGCGGGTGCGAATTTTCATTTATTAATTACTTATTATTTTATTTTATTTTTTTTATTTATTTTATTCTAATAATATTCGGGCGGCGATTCCATACCGCGTAGCACAGCATTTTAAACTTTTTTTGCATTGTAGAAAAAATTGGTTAAAAACTTTGCCGATAGTGGTTCAAAAAGGCTTGAGCAATGGGGGGGTTGTTTGGGGGGGGGGGGGGTGGGGGGGGGTGGTTTGTTTAACTCCCGGTTGAGGCGGGTGCGAATTTTCATTTATTAATTACTTATTATTTTATTTTATTTATTTTATTCTAATAATATTCGGGCGGCGATTCCATACCGCGTCAGACACACAGAATTTTAAACTTTTTATTTGCATTGTATGGTAACAAAATTGGTTGACAATGCAGCTTTTCCGTTTGGTGAAAGGAGGGGGGGGGGGGGGGGGGGGGAGGGGGGGGGGGGGGGGGGGGGGAGGGGGGGGGGGTTTTAATTCCCGGTTGGGGGGGGTGCGAATTTTCATTTATTTATTAATATTATTATTATTATTTTATTTTCTTAATTTATTTTATTCTAATAATAATCGGGCGGCGATTCCATACCGTTTAAATTTTTATTACGGTATAATATGATAATCCATGGCCTTATACAGTCAGCACCTGACTGTAGCGTTAGTATTTTTTTTCATACTACTTATCAATTGCAAATTTCTTAAATGCCTGGAAATAGATAGAGTGCAATATCAGTATGCCCTTTCTACCACAGATAAGGAAGTTGTCAGTTGATTTTCTCTTTTCTTTCGTCTCCTCATCCATTACAAATTTCTTAAATGCCTGGAAATAGATAGAGTGTAATATCAGTATTCACTTTCTACCACAGTTAAGAAATTTGACAGTTGGATTGATCGGGGACAATGAAGCGAGTATCGATTCCATGGAATCTAAAGTGTTATTAGCTTAGGCAGATCACCTGACCTGGAAAAAATACAAGCCACATTGAACTTTCTTCTAATCAAAGTAATTTTGTTTGTTTTCTTAGGAATATATTTTCGCTTTTCCGAAGCTAACCAAGTGAGATTTTCAAAACACTTTGATCACTTCAGTCTATAAAATCTGGGTCTTATCACAAGCTATAGGAAAATCAGAGTATTCAATAGCATGATTACCTGAACCATAAAAGGTGATAAGAAAACTGCATTTTATACTAGTTTTAAATTTAAAGAAATAAAGTTTAAAGCTTTTTTTCCGACAGCTAAAATGGTATAAATATTTAGTCCCTTAACAGCGAGTAATTAGGCAGAGAGACCAAAAATTTGTTTATGAGACTTTTATTTTTTTTTTTTTGAGAAATTTTATCCAGTTTATATTATATTTTACGTATATATATTATTTTAAGTTTTTTGTTTACTTTTCCATTTATTATTATTTTTAAACAAAATTTTATATGTCACAAGCCGAAAATAGGGGCTTAGATCGTTCGCCCGAAGCTGCAGAAGCGGCAGTTAGATGTGCCTTGTGCAAAGAAAGGGTAATTCCGACTGAGGCCAGATAAAGTATTGCACATACTCAACGCTTGGAAGGTGAAGTTTTATTTATCGCGTTGACACACCAAACGTTAGGTGGGAATTTTGAGGTGCTTTGTTCTAATATCAATGTGCTGTTCGAAGGAAAGGCAACTGAATTTTATTGGCGATATCACAAAGCAGTGAGGCTCATCCGCTGGGATAGGATATGTGAAGCACTCCGCCAACAATTCAGAGATGAAAGAGATGATAGCGACCTTGAAGAATTGATTCGAAATAGGAAACAGAAAACTAATGAGTCATTCAATATCTTCTATGACCAAATTTCTGGTTGGTTAGACCACTTAGAACAGCCTTCGTCAAGTCGGAAATTAGTTAGATTACTCAGGAATAACTTACGTCCAGAAATACGTCATGAAATTTTAAATTTGGAAATTGGAAAAGTTTCTGAGCTTACAGAAGTTTGTCGTCGAAGAGAAACATTTATGGAAGATGTCAAACGGACTCAAAATCACGGTCAAAATATCCCCTTTAAAAGAAATGTTTCCGAGCTTCTAGCGGAAGCAGACGAGCAGTCTCAATCTGGAAATGAGTACGGTGAGGGTGATATAGAGGCAATAGCTCTGGTGTGTTGGAACTGTAGGAAAGCAGGTCACCGATACCAAGACTGTCTGTCCGAAAGAAAAGTTTTCTGTTATGGCTGTGGCATGGCTAACACCTATAAGCCCAGTTGCGGACGGTGTTCAAAAAACTCTCAAGCCAGCACGTCGAGGCCAGTACACAAACCGAAAGCATTGGTCGTGCTGAAGAATCAAATGACGAATACAGAACAGTAAACAATGCTGAACTGACAGCACTATTATCACCGGATAGGACAAATTTTCAGGATAATTCACACAATCACATATTTATTCCCCAGACTGATCGTTTTAAGTCTCGTAGTTCCAAACGAAGAAAAGATTTTTGGTGGAAAGTTGACAGAGTTCGACAAAGAGTGCAACAGCTATCTGCTATGTCGAGATTTCCCCATGATCCTCGCCCATTTATACGGACTAGCTTATTGAATCGTACCGTTTATGGTTTACTTGATTCGGGAGCAGCCATAAGTTGTCTTGGTGGTAAGCTGGCCTATGATATAATAGAAGAAGGCATACCACTTAAGAATTTAGCGTGCAATGTCAACACTGCTGATGGGGCAACACAAAAAATTGTAGGATCTATGAGGCTAGAGAAAGAATATGGAGGGGAGAAAATACAATCTATTACCAAATAATCTGCATGTCGAGGAAATATAATTACCTGTTAAAGAGGATACTGCTGATCAACATGTATTATCTGAAATACAGAAACTAAAACTCGAAAAGGTGAAAGAAGCATTTCCATCATTCGCTAAAGAAGGTCTGGGAAAAACGCATTTGATAGATCACAAAATTGATATAGGAGAGGCAAAACCAATAAAACAACGGCATTTTCCCGTTTCTCCGGCCGTCGAAAAGGAAATGTATTCCGAAATCGACAGGATGCTTCAGTTAGGGGGTAATAGAACCATCAAACAGTGGTTGTAGTAGTAAGAAAGCCAGGAAAAGTAAGGCTATGTTTAGACTGCCGAAAGGTCAACAACTTTACGGAGAAATCAGCATACGCTTTGCCGCAGTATTCTGAGTAGGCTTCCAAAAGCAAATTTCATCACAGGTTTGGATTTGAAGGACGCTTATTAGCAAATGCCCTTAGAGGAAAAGTCGAGAGACAAAACAGCGTTTACGGTACCTGGCAGGCCTCTGTACCAATTTAAGGTCATGCCATTTGGTTTGTGCAATGCTGCCAGTACCATGTCTCAACTCATGGACAAAGTGGTACCTCCTCATCTACACAATGAGGTATTTGTGTATTTAGACGATCTCCTTATTATTTCGTCCACCTTCGAGCTCATTTGAATGTTCTACAGGAAGTAGCATTCCACATTAAGCGTGCAGGATTGACAATCAACGTTGGCAAAAGTCACTTCTGCATGCAGCGTGTGCGATATCTAGGTCACATTATAGGAGATGGAGGTATAAGAATAGATCCTGAGAAAGTAAAAGCGATCTCGCAATTTCCGATACCAAAGAAATTAAAAAGTTTACGTAGCTTTATGGGTCTTTGCAGCTGGTATCGAAAATTTCTTCCTAATTTTGCATCACTATCGTCAGCGTTCACTGATGCAATGAGTACCAAAAAAAAAAATTTAATCTGAGTGAGGAAGCAGTGCAGGCGTTTGCGATGCTAAAACGTAAGCTTACAGAAACACCAGTCTTACGTAGCCCAGATTTTAATAAACCATTTTTTATACAATGTGACGCTAGTAAGACAGGGGTAGGTGGAGTGTTAGTCCAGGAGATGAATGCCCAATTGCGTTTGTATCAAAAAATAAATACTAACGCTACAGTCAGGTGCTGACTGTATAAGGCCATGGATTATCATATTATACCGTAATAAAAATTTTAACGGTATGGAATCGCCGCCCGAATATTATTAGAATAAAATAAATAAAAAAAATAAAATAAAATAATAAATAATTAATAAATAAAAAATTCGCACCCGCCTCAACCGGGAGTTGAACCCGCGCATTCTCTCACAGCCGTCCGCCTCTCTAACCACTCGGCCATTGCCTCACTCCTTGGCCTATCGACAAAGCTGCATTGTCAACCAATTTTGTTACCATACAATGCAAATTAAAAGTTTAAAATGCTGTGTGTCTGACGCGGTATGGAATCGCCGTCCGAATATTATTAGAATAAAATAAATAAAAAAAATAAAATAAAATAATAAATAATTAATAAATAAAAATTCGCACCCGCCTCAACCGGGAGTTGAACCCGCGCATTCTCTCACAGCCGTCCGCCTCTCTAACCACTCGGCCATTGCCTCACTCCTTGGCCTATCGGCAAAGCTGCATTGTCAACCAATTTTGTTACCATACAATGCAAATAAAAAGTTTAAAATGCTGTGTGTCTGACGCGGTATGGAATCGCCGTCCGAATATTATTAGAATAAAATAAATAAAAAAAATAAAATAAAATAATAAATAATTAATAAATAAAAATTCGCACCCGCCTCAACCGGGAGTTGAACCCGCGCATTCTCTCACAGCCGTCCGCCTCTCTAACCACTCGGCCATTGCCTCACTCCTTGGCCTATCGGCAAAGCTGCATTGTCAACCAATTTTGTTACCATACAATGCAAATAAAAAGTTTAAAATGATGTGTGTCTAGATTTGAACTTCGGTATGCTTGCGTAAATTAGGTCTGCTTAAGTATAAATGTATGTTCAAAGTGAGTTTAATTCGTATCATATCTCACTTATTAATAGTCCGATTTAAATGAAATTTTCACATAACGCCCGTGGCAAAGTATTTGTCATGTAAGATATACAACTTTGGATGTTGAGCTAATATTGTAGTTTTTAAATAGTTATTACTGATTTACGGAGGCGGGAAGGGGCGTGTCCAAATTTTAAAAAAACTTTGAGACACTGCAATATATACGTATGTTGTCGCAAAATTTGATGACTCTAGCTCTTATACTTTCTGAGATCCAGGTGTTCATACAGACAGACAGACGGACAGACGGACAGACAGACATGGCTCAATCGACTCGGCTACTGATACTGATTCAGAATATATATAGTTTATGGGGTCGGAGAAGCCTCCTTCTGCCTGTTACGCACAATTCCGTTCCGACAAACACAATAGTCCATGAATTTTTTAAAATCCATGGCCTAATTAAACAAAGCACAGCAAAATTACACAGTGACGGAACAGGAATGTTTGGCCGCCATAGTATGCTTAAAAAGTTTCAGAGCCTATGTAGAAGGGCACGAATTCACGATCATTACAGATCACGCTTCCTTAAAATGGCTTATGTCCAATAGTGACCTAAGTTCACGCTTAGCACGGTGGGCATTAGCTTTACAAAGATATCGATTTAAAATAGTACATAGAAAGGGTTCGTTGAACGTAGCGCCAGACGTATTATCGAGGGTAAACGATGAAGAAGTTGCGGCTATAGAACGGCGGCCGAGGATTATGGGGGATTTAAATTCAGAACATTTTAAGTCTAAGGATTACCTAGAGCTTATTGAACGTATAGAGGCTAATAAAGGCAAATTTACAGATTTAAAAACCGAAGCAGGATATGTTTACCGACGAGCGGAACATTGTAAAGGCAGCGTAGTTAATGACGCATATGTTTGGATATTATGGGTACCAAAAGACTTAGAAGATATATAGCAGATATATTATATCGAGCGCATGATGATCCTCTGTCTTCGCATGGCGGTATACATAAGACCATAGAGAAGATACGCCAACTGTACTTTTGGCCAGGTTTAGTGCCGGATGTGAAAGCCTACGTGAATGCTTGCGAAGTCTGCAAACAAACAAAAGCACCAAATCACGTGCTAAGACCACCAATGGGAAAAGCGCCTGTGTCAGAAAGATTTTTTCAAAGACTATATGTCGATTTTCTATGCCCTTATCCCAGATCTAGAAGTGGCAACATTAAATATCTAGAAGACGAACTTTTCATGACGTTTGGTATACCGGAAACTATTGTTTCAGATAACGGTTCCCAATTCAAGGCAACAGCCTTTCAAAACCTTTTGCAACGCTATGAGGTATCGCATACACTCACCGCCATTTATTCTCCACAAGCAAATGCGTCGGAGCGCGCAAATAGATCTGTTCTATCGGGAATTAAATCTTACATACGGCCTGACCAAAAGGATTGGGATGAATATTTGAATAAAGTGTGCTGTGCGTTAAGATCGTCAGTGCATACGAGTATAGGAACTACTCCATATTAGATGGCTTTTGGCCAACATATGGTTACGGCTGGCTCTCAATATGCACTGCTGAGAAAGTTAAATTTACTTGAAGACCGCTCCTTAACCTTTAATAGGGAAGATTCTTTCGAAATTGTACGCAGGGCTGCAAGTTCGCTAATAAGAAAGAGTCATGAGCAAAATGAAAGGACATATAATTTAAGATCTAGAGAAGTGTCATATGTACCGGGACAAGAGGTCTTTCGTCGTAATTTTAAACAGAGTTGTTTCCAGGCGAGCTATAATGCTAAATTAGGCATATCTTTCGTAAAAGCTCTAGTTCGAAAAAAGGTGGGAAACTCGTATTATGAGTTGGAAGACTTACAGGGTCGGTCACTTGGTACATATCACGTCAAAGACATACGTCAATAATCGTCGCTTATAGAGATTAGCCTAGTGATCATTTGGACCCCTAGTCTAATTTAGCAAGGGGGAATTTGTAGCAGCGACTCAGTAAAATTAAAATCAGATGCCCAAAAGTAGGCAATACAAATTTGGGTGCTAAATTTGTACCCAGTACAGTTGACTACTCTGACGAACCTTAAGGCCAGACGTAGTTTAGGAGAAAATTACCGAAACTCCTCCAAGTCGAAATGGAAGAAGTAGAGAGAAAGTAGAAAGTGCACGTCAGGGCAGAAAGAAAGTTGGTGCAGAAATGAGCAAACGTCTCTGAGGAAAAACTAAATTTTTCTTATATTCTTATAAATTTATAAAATTAAAGAACGAGATCGACTTCTGGAAAGTGCAAGTGAAAATAGGAAAAAATCAATAGCCAGGTAAATTAAAATAAAGTTGGCCTAAAAGGCGGCAGCAAATTTTTAAACTGTAACATTCAGATTTGCTAATTTCAACGAAAGTGACCATCCTAAATAACAAATACGATGGGTCACTAGTTAGCTTGATTATATACCTACCATTTCAACCATATTCTAAGCAAAATGAGCTATAGAGTCGAAATTAAAACGATTTATGAAATGACGGTTTAGTCTGTTGGGCAACCTTAAAGCCCTTGCATACTTTAGGGAGTGACTCAGAAGATATATGTATAGGAAATCCATGATGTTCACTTAGGTTTTAAGTAATTTAATATTTAATCGTCAAATAATAATTATCACGAGCGCATATTGCTCTATTAATACCTATAAGTAATGATAAGTTTAGTTTAATTATTTTTTTATTAGCATTTTTTTTTGTTAGACATATTTTTGAAGGGAAATTCGGAATTTATGTTGTACTTTGTATTTTAGCTCTATTTTTATTTTTCGCCAGCATTTGTCACACAGATCCGAGCAGAGATCGATCTATCGCTACCGGAAACCGTGAGTAAAACTGCCTAAGGCATTACACTTAAATAACATAAACAATATATAGTCTCCATCCCTCATATTATACGTTCACTAACAAAAGTATGCTACAAAAAAAAAAGTATTACTTGAATCCAAGCCATTAAGGGCCATGAACGAAAACTTGTTTGATATATAGATATAGTCCTTTTTTTTGAAAAAAATTAAATGTTGAACCTTAGCAACTTAACTCCTTACTTTTTAAATTTAGAATGATAATTAAATTTATAATGAATTAATAATTTTGCTTTTGGTCTCGATGCTAAATAGCTCGCTGTCATAGGGTTAAAGGGGTCACCTGAAGTAATTCAAAGGAGGTGGTCATGGTTGGGTGGGCAGTAGCAAACATCCCAAACACCTAAGTTTGCTACTATTTTACCATTTTAGATGTATCTGTCCTGTTGTTCAAAACTGTATGTCCTCCGGTTTCGTTATCTAGTTCCTTTTGTCGCACGTTATTTTGTTATTATTCTTATTCTTAGTTTTTTGTTATTATTGATAGTAGCCTTATGTTGTGTGGAAAAAGACCTCCACCCCCAAAGCCGACGAGCTAGAGCCGGAATAATAAAACGTGCATTATTTCACACAGCATGCAATCGAGTTACACGCTACAGTTATAATTAATTATAATAATAATAATAATAATAATAAAAAAGTGGCGCCCAACGTGTGGGGCTGCATTAGTTTAGTAGTGCATTAAATTAGTAGTACGAATTCAATGCGACTCACAGAGATACAGTTTGATCAATGCATATTTCTATACTATTTTCCAATTCTATTCTTTTATTTCATCTATTTTTTCATACTACTTATCAATTGCAAATTTCTTAAATGCCTGGAAATAGAGTGTAATATCAGTATGCCCTTTCTACCACAGATAAGGAAGTTGTCAGTTGATTTTCTCTTTTCTTTCGTCTCCTCATCCATTACAAATTTCTTAAATGCCTGGAAATAGATAGAGTGTAATATCAGTATTCACTTTCTACCACAGTTAAGAAATTTGACAGTTGGATTGATCGGGGACAATGAAGCGAGTATCGATTCCATGGAATCTAAAGTGTTATTAGCTTAGGCAGATCACCTGACCTGGAAAAAATACAAGCCACATTGAACTTTCTTCTAATCAAAGTAATTTTGTTTGTTTTCTTAGGAATATATTTTCGCTTTTCCGAAGCTAACCAAGTGAGATTTTCAAAACACTTTGATCACTTCAGTCTATAAAATCTGGGTCTTATCACAAGCTATAGGAAAATCAGAGTATTCAATAGCTTGATTAGCTGAACCATAAAAGGTGATAAGAAAACTGAATTTTATACTAGTTTTAAATTTAAAGAAATAAAGTTTAAAGCTTTTTTTTCCGACAGCTAAAATGGTATAAATATTTAGTCCCTTAACAGCGAGTAATTAGGCAGAGAGACCAAAAATTTGTTTATGAGACTTTTATTTTTTTTTTTTGAGAAATTTTATCCAGTTTATATTATATTTTACGTATATATATTATTTTAAGTTTTTTGTTTACTTTTCCATTTATTATTATTTTTAAACAAAATTTTATATGTCACAAGCCGAAAATAGGGGCTTAGATCGTTCGCCCGAAGCTGCAGAAGCGGCAGTTAGATGTGCCTTGTGCAAAGAAAGGGTAATTCCGACTGAGGCCAGATAAAGTATTGCACATACTCAACGCTTGGAAGGTGAAGTTTTATTTATCGCGTTGAGGCGTTGACACACCAAACGTTAGGTGGGAATTTTGAGGTGCTTTGTTCTAATATCAATGTGCTGTTCGAAGGAAAGGCAACTGAATTTTATTGGCGATATCACAAAGCAGTGAGGCACATCCGCTGGGATAGGCTATGTGAAGCACTCCGCCAACAATTCAGAGATGAAAGAGATGATAGCGACCTTGAAGAATTGATTCGAAATAGGAAACAGAAAACTAATGAGTCATTCAATATCTTCTATGACCAAATTTCTGGTTGGTTAGACCACTTAGAACAGCCTTCGTCAAGTCGGAAATTAGTTAGATTACTCAGGAATAACTTACGTCCAGAAATACGTCATGAAATTTTAAATTTAAAAATTGGAAAAGTTTCTGAGCTTACAGAAGTTTGTCGTCGAAGAGAAACATTTATGGAAGATGTCAAACGGACTCAAAATCACGGTCAAAATATCCCCTTTAAAAGAAATGTTTCCGAGCTTCTAGCGGAAGCAGACGAGCAGTCTCAATCTGGAAATGAGTACGGTGAGGGTGATATAGAGGCAATAGCTCTGGTGTGTTGGAACTGTAGGAAAGCAGGTCACCGATACCAAGACTGTCTGTCCGAAAAAAAGTTTTCTGTTATGGCTGTGGCATGGCTAACACCTATAAGCCCAGTTGCGGACGGTGTTCAAAAAACTCTCAAGCCAGCACGTCGAGGCCAGTACACAAACCGAAAGCATTGGTCGGGGGGAAGCATTATGGGGGATTTAAATTCAGAACATTTTAAGTCTAAGGATTACCTAGAGCTTATTGAACGTATAGAGGCTATAAATAAAGGCAAATTTACAGATTTAAAAACCGAAGCAGGATATGTTTACCGACGAGCGGAACATTGTACAGGCAGCGTAGTTAATGACGCATATGTTTGGATATTATGGGTACCAAAAGACTTAGCAGATATATAGCAGATATATTATATCGAGCGCATGATGATCCTCTGTCTTCGCATGGCGGTATACATAAGACCATAGAGAAGATACGCCAACTGTACTTTTGGCCAGGTTTAGTGCCGGATGTGAAAGCCTACGTGAATGCTTGCGAAGTCTGCAAACAAACAAAAGCACCAAATCACGTGCTAAGACCACCAATGGGAAAAGCGCCTGTGTCAGAAAGATTTTTCAAAGACTATATGTCGATTTTCTATGCCCTTATCCCAGATCTAGAAGTGGCAACATTAAATATCTAGAAGACGAACTTTTCATGACGTTTGGTATACCGGAAACTATTGTTTCAGATAACGGTTCCCAATTCAAGGCAACAGCCTTTCAAAACCTTTTGCAACGCTATGAGGTATCGCATACACTCACCGCCATTTATTCTCCACAAGCAAATGCGTCGGAGCGCGCAAATAGATATGTTCTATCGGGAATTAAATCTTACATACGGCCTGACCAAAAGGATTGGGATGAATATTTGAATAAAGTGTGCTGTGCGTTAAGATCGTCAGTGCATACGAGTATAGGAACTACTCCATATTTGATGGCTTTTGGCCAACATATGGTTACGGCTGGCTCTCAATATGCACTGCTGAGAAAGTTAAATTTACTTGAAGACCACTCATTAACCTTTAATAAGGAAGATTCTTTCGAAATTGTACGCAGGGCTGCAAGTTCGCTAATAAGAAAGAGTCATGAGCAAAATGAAAGGACATATAATTTAAGATCTAGAGAAGTGTCATATGTACCGGGACAAGAGGTCTTTCGTCGTAATTTTAAACAGAGTTGTTTCCAGGCGAGCTATAATGCTAAATTAGGCATATCTTTCGTAAAAACTCTAGTTCGAAAAAGGTGGGAAACTCGTATTATGAGTTGGAAGACTTACAGGGTCGGTCACTTGGTACATATCACGTCAAAGACATACGTCAATAATCGTCGCTTATAGAGATTAGCCTAGTGATCATTTAAACCCCTAGTCTAATTTAGCAAGGGGAAATTTTTAGCAGCGACTCAGTAAAATTAAAATCAGATGCCCAAAAGTAGGCAATACAAATTTGGGTGCTAAATTTGTACCCAGTACAGTTGACTACTCTGACGAACCTTAAGGCCAGACGTAGTTTAGGAGAAAATTACCGAAACTCCTCCAAGTCGAAATGGAAGAAGTAGAGAGAAAGTAGAAAGTGCACGTCAGGGCAGAAAGAAAGTTGGTGCAGAAATGAGCAAACGTCTCTGAGGAAAAACTAAATTTTTCTTATATTCTTATAAATTTATAAAATTAAAGAACGAGATCGACTTCTGGAAAGTGCAAGTGAAAATAGGAAAAAATCAATAGCCAGGTAAATTAAAATAAAGTTGGCCTAAAAGGCGGCAGCAAATTTTTAAACTGTAACATTCAGATTTGCTAATTTCAACGAAAAAGTGACCATCGGAAAACTAAAAGCCTAAATAACAAATACGATGGGTCACTAGTTAGCTTGATTATATACCTACCATTTCCAACCATATTGTAAGCAAAATGAGTTATAGAGTCGGTAAAATTTAAGCACTTGGAAAATGGTTTTGTTTGTTGGGGAAACCGAAAGCACTTGCATACGTTAGGGGAGCCGACTCCAGAAGATATATGTATACGAAATCCACTATGTTCACTTAGGTT
>JAEIFI010000470.1:0-26495 GCA_018901815.1 Zaprionus lachaisei | reverse complement strand
TTATTGCTTTATATCTTTACCATGGAACTTTCCTATATATTGGCCTTGTAAATCTTCTACTTCGTGGTAGCTATTTCCCAATTTCCGCTTAATTCGCGATTTTATGAAAGTGGGAGCTAGTTTCGCGTTGTACCCGTTGTTGGTAGCGCTAACTACGGTATGCCAGCTTGAGCGAAGCGAACAACAGATTTTGCTAAGATGGTCATCCCAGTTATTTTGGCTCGGATGTATATAGGCTTTTATAGCGGCTATAACAGATCTATTTACCCTTTCCGACGCGTTTCCCTGGGGAGCGTATAAGGCAGTGTATGAGTGCGCGATTTTATATTTTGCTAGCAAGTTATTAAAGGCATGAGATTTAAACTGCACGCCGTTGTCTGATACTACAACTTCGGGTACGCCAAAACAGTGTAACAAATCTTCCTCCAAATATTTTAAAATGGCCTCAGCTGTAAATTTTTTTATTGGCTTCAAAAAAGGAAATTTTGAGAAGTGGTCTAAAACCACGAATACCCCTACATGTCCAGACCGTGAACGTGGGTATGGACCTAAAAAGTCCACATATAATTTCTGAATAAATCGTCGTGTCTCGCTGGTCTTGCTAAGAGTTGGTTTCAGGCTGTAATTTGGATGTTTAGTGCATTTGCATATTTCGCAGTTATTCACGTATTAACGAACATCGGCAACAAGATTTGGCCAAAAATAATATCTCTCGAAGCCTCTCTAGCTTTGCGATGCCAAAGGGTGATCATGAGCTAACTTTAAGGCGGTCGGTATCATGTCTACTGGTAGCCAAATTTTCCACGCCATGTCATCAGCAATTCGGTCGCCTGTTGCATGATCCATTCTACGGTATACTTTATCGTCTACGACTTTAACATCTGGGAGTTTGATTTGGCTTTGCTGGATTCGTTTTACTAATGATTGGTATTCAACGTTTTTAAAGCTATCCGAGTCAAAGTCGATGAACTGATCGATATCTAAAGAAGCCAGATCTTCGGTAAATGTTCGAGAGAGGGCATCTGGGACAATATTCTGACTACCCTTTCGGTGCTTGATTTCAAAGCTGAATCCTTGGAGCTTTAAAGCCCATCTGGCTAAGCTACTGCTCAAATCGGACTGAGACATCAGCCACTTGAGCGACGCATGATCGGTAATGACAGTAAATTTTTGTCCTTCAACGTATGCTCTGAATTTTTTTATGGCCAGAATGGCTGCCAAACATTCTTTCTCTGTTACTGAGTAGTTCCTTTGGCTTTGATTCAGTTTTCTGGACATAAATGCTATAGGGACTTCGTCGCCTTCAGCATTTACTTGCATAAGAACCCCACCAACACCTGTATGACTGGCGTCACAGTGAAGGAAAAACTCAGTATCAAAATTCGGACTGTGCAGATGGAGCCCACATATGTTGCTTCAAATTTTCAAAAGCTGTTTGCGCGTCATCAGACCAGTCAAACTTTTTTTCTCTGCTTAAGAGCATCCGTAAGAGGTGAGGCAATAGAAGCATAATGTTTGATAAATTTAAAGTAAACCAGCCCGTCATTCCTAAAAATCTACGAAGCTGTTTGACGGATCTTGGTACCGGGAAGTTAGCTATTGCCGAAAGCTTGGGCGATAATGCCATGGCCTACTATATGTCCGAGATATTGCACTTCAAGGAGGCAAAATTTACTTTTGCGTACGTTGATGGTCAAGCCTGATTTATTCAATTGAGTTGCTAGTTCACCCAGTGTTTCAATGTGTCGTTCAAATGTTTCGGACACCACTAACAGATCATTCAGATATATAAAGACTTCACTGCGCAAATGTGCTGGAATGATTCGGTCCATTAGCTTAGACATTGTTTGCGGCGCATTGCAAAGCCCAAATGGCATTACGGTGAACTGATACAGGGGTCGACCAGGTACGGTAAACGCAGTCTTGTCCCTAGAGTTGGGTTCAAGCGGGATTTGCCAAAAGGCATCCTTAAGGTCAATACTCGAAATAAATTCAGCTTTAGGCAGACGGCTCAAAATTCCGTCAATAAACGGCATCGGATAAGCATCCTTGACCGTGACTGCGTTAACCTTTCTACTATCTAAGCAGAGCCTGACTTTTCCTGGCTTGCGCACCAGAACTACAGGGGAAGACCACGCACTGTTAGATTCCTCAATGACTCCCAAAGCCAGCATTCGGTCCAGTTCCTCATACATCAACTTTTCGACGGCTGGAGATACAGGGAAATGTCTTTGCTTAATCGGGCTGGCATCGGAGACATCGATACTGTGAGAAAGTATAGTGGTACGCCCTAAACCTTTTTTGGCAAACGAAGGAAATAAGGCGATTGTAGCTTCTAGCTGTTGTCGCTGCTTATCAGATAAGGATCGTATAAAGGGGTCATCTAACGATGACAGTTCAGTCTGCTGGAAACAGAAAGGGAGCAAATCGAAGGCTTTCCAAAAATCTATACCTAGATAAAGACTTTGAGATAGCGTCGGTACAATATAAAAGAAAGATCTCTTATCCTGGTTTTAAAACCTACTTTAGTAATAAATCTTCCTACAATGTTTTGCGACTTCCCATCGGCCGTTTTCACTGCGCATGACAAATGCTTATACGCATCATGGCCATCCATAAACTTTTTAGCCAAGGCTCCTCCTATACAGCTGATTGAGGCTCCCGTGTCAAGTAGACCGGTGTATTTACACCCTAATATGGTCACCTCTGCATATGGTCTAACGTCTAATGGATTTTCCACAATGGCAGAAACTAATTTCGCACGCTCGTGCCATCGCATTCTGGCATATTCTCTGCGACGAAGACGTGATCGTGACGCCTTGCTAATTCTTTTTACGAATATTTGGTTTTGGGAACTAGTAATATCTGAGGATATATTCTGAACGTCAGGTAAATTTAAATCTTCTGGCTGGATATGCTTTTCCGGAGTATCCTTCAAAGCTATGCTGTTGTGTTGGTCTACAAATATTTGTTTTTTCGAGCTGGTGCTCGAGTCCCCGAGTTTTTTTGATTTTGACATTTCGCACAGCTTGGCTTATAGGTGTCCGCATCCATAGCAAAAAACTCGCCTTTCTTCGGTACAGTCGTGGTATCTGTGGCCTTTCCCGAGCAATTCCAGCACTCAAGATCTATTGCTGCGACTTCATCTGCCTCTGCGACTACTTCACTCTCAGATTCGCTACCTACCTGTTCAGACAACTCGCTTACTATCTTTTTCTGAGCAGGCCTAGTGTTGAAATTCGGCATCCTAGTCATTTGTTGTTTAAATATTTCATGCCTACGTACGGCTTGACGCAGCTCGGCAACACTGTGTATGGGAACATGTAGCAATTCGTGTTGAATTTCCGGTAACAGATTTGCTCGGAGCACCCCCATCATATACGAGTCTGTCAAAGGTGCGGACAGATGATCGGCCATAGCGGCTACAGACTGTGAGTATTCGTCGAACCACTCGTGCGGCTTTCGTCACTTGGTTCTTCCCTAGGAGTTTCCCCTGGACTACGACCAACTGGCATAATGTAGAACTTAACTAAAACTACAAACAAAAGTTAAATAAGTGTATAAAATTTACGAAAATTTCCAAAAATAATTTGTTTCTATATGTATCATATATAAAAACAGGGTCATGCTTTCGTTTTTTTGCTTTCCGGTAGGTATATTGGCTTTAGTCTAATTTAGACTGCTCGGAAAAGTTGTGAATTTTTATAGTATGGCGGTATTTTAGTAGTTCAATACCCACGTAATAATCCAGCCACACTTTCACAACTAGAGGAAGAAGACGAATGAGAAGAAAAGAGATCTCAAATGTTCTCTAGCTGGCATCGGACATATTTCGAATGTTACCGGGATCCAAATTCTAGAGAGAGATTGAAATAGAAACATAACTTGCATCGGAGTGAGGCTTATGCGCATCGTAATCTGCTCAATATCGACGCTGCAGGTGTCTGTCAATTTCAAAGAGAAAACATAAGAGCTTGCGTATCTTTCCAAGGTCGGAGCATAGTTATTTGAGATAAATGTATCTGCTATCCAGATCCTTTGAAATACGAAAGTACCAAGGAAAGTGAAAGAATAAAAAGCTTTCGTATCTTAATAACGTCGGAGCATAGTTTTCAGAAACTTATCTGCTATAGAGATCGTTCATAATATGAAAGTCGGAAACGAGAGAGAGGAACAAAAACAAAAGAGCTTTCTTATCGCATCAAGGTCGGAGCGTAGTTATCTGAAACAAATGCGTCCGCTATCCAGACCTTTTGACATAAGAAAGTATTAGAGAAAGAGAAAGAACAAAAAGCTTTCGTATCTTAATAACGTCGGAGCATCATTATCAGAAATTATCTGCTATCCGGATCGATTAGAATACGAAAGTGGAAAATAAACGTAAGGAATAAAACAACAGTACTTCCTTATTGCACGGTCGGTGCGTATGTGTTTGGAATGCATCTGCTATCCGGACACATAGGTACGAGGGAAAGCGTTTATTCGTTTATCTTTCTGCAAGAGGAAGGGAAGAAAAACAAAAGAAACAAATAACAGAATGCATTCGAACTAATAAGTCGTAAGATGATGATGACTAATATTCATTGAATTTTTAAAATCGGCTTGCCGGTTTCTGGCCGACATGTTGGGCGCCACAAAATTATTTTGTTGTAGCAGTTTACGTAGAAATAGCGACATATTTCTAAACCAGCTGATGGTCGTTACCCTGCAGCACTGCACGCGGTTAATCCGGCTAGGCTTCGGGTGAGAGAAATGGGGGGGGTTATTTAAGTTTTGGTGCTGCTAGTATTTGCTGGCTGAACCTACGATATTATAATTTGAATTCGCGTGCTGGTGAAAATAACGAACGAATGCATCTGCATAGACGGAAAAGGGGACAGTATAAGGAGAGGAGTTTAGACGAAGAAGTTGATAAGAGGAAGGTGAGCAGAACTAAAAATAGCCGACTAAAATGACTTCGGCTCGATCATGCTGTTTGCTGGTGTTGTTGTCCAGCTGATTCGCCCGCCCTACCATGACCATTTCATCCGATTTAATGCTATGTTCATAAATGGTCCCTACGATCGAGTCGATTAGCTAATACCCTACCCTGTTTCGACGAAGCATGACCCTAGAATTAAGTCTAGCAAGAGTTCATTTCTTCAATTAATAATTTATTAAATGTAGTAACCATAATATCTAACAATTATCATAATATTATATTTAAGTTTTTATTTCGTTAACTAATTAATTAATGGACGTTATATAAGATATAAAAAAAACTGAGAGAATTGTGAGAATGAGGCTGGGGAGAAATAATACGACATGTAGGTAAGAATATAAAAGTATAGAATATAAATAAATAAAATTATTTTAGCGATTTTTAATTCATGTTCGCGCTACAGATATGTATATTTAATGTTAAGTTGGTTAATCTAGATTAATATTCATTGTTTTCTTTTATTTAATATTTCTCTTTTCTTTTCAATGTTCCCTTCTTTTTTTCTAATTTTAATATTAATATAATAATTTAGGTAAGTGTATGCACTATTCGCATATTAGCAATCGGATCAATTAACAACAACCAAAAAAAGTAGATAAGAAAAAAAGTACTGTGACTTACCATTGTAACGGCGGTTCATCGACGAAAGCGCTTTCGGCGAAGTTGCAGCTAAAAGAGAATGCGTGGGCGGGCACACGTTGGACTATGGGCCAAACCATACATTTTCTTTTCACTTTTGTTTAGTTTAATTCACTTTATTGTTGCTGAATTGGGGGTTTTGTCTAATTGCGGAGGTGTGTATTTGGGATTTTCTTAATTTTTTTTCTTTTCTTGGGTTTTGCACTTATTCATTAAATATATTTTTATCTTTAGTTTGGCTTGTTTTCTCCACTTCTTTTTTTTTTATTTTTGTTCTGGCATATTATTCTCCTACCTCATTCTCTCACACTTTGTTACTGGCTGGGTTTGTAGCATACAACGAATCGAAATTCCTTGCATTACTGTTGAGCGGATGTTAGGGTATTGTTGAGTCGCTAGCACGCGCTGGTATCCGGCTCAGATGTGTCGGCAATGGGGTGGTTCAAACGAAAACCGCAACAACTGTGCTCAAGACAATATAAATACAAATAAAAGAAATTCGCGTGCTATATCGCCAGACGACTAAATATGATCAGAAGGACAAAAAGGGAAAAAGAGACAGGTCAGTCAGTCACACAAGACCAAAAAAAAGTAAAGCAGCCTTTTTGGCTCCCTCCAATATTTGGAGAGGCCATATCCCCACCCTTCCATGATCGCCAGGTGCAACTGTATAAGTGGCGATCCCTTGTGGCTACCTAACATTTAGTACATTTCTTCACTTCCATCGCCCATGACTCCCGGAGACAATCAAGCTTTAGTTAAGATTCATTATAAACTTTATTGCTTAACACTAAAACTCCTATTTAAGGTAAAATTCATTATTACTTTTGTTTTTATTTTACGATTTCTTACTTATTCTATAGTTAGGAAATTGGAACTACTATATTCATTATGGGTTTTCGGAATCGTTATATTCAATATTATTTTAATTTTAATTTATAGCACTTAGAAAAGGAATCGAAAGATAGTGTTTTATCATTTTATATAAAACCGAATAGGATTATTTCACGGGGCCCTATATATAGGTAGGTGTGGGTAAATTGAAATGCACGTGGCTGTAAGAAATAATAATGGATTAATTCATTTAAATGGTTTCGAAGAACACATCTATTAGCAAACTTTTACTTTAAGTGAAATTAAAATAAAAATAAAAAAAGGAAACACTACCATGATAACGGTAGGTATATGTATATGATTGTCACTTACAGTTGTTTGTATCCCACGACGAAAGATCTTTCGTTTTGTAGATGTGCGATATTTATTTGATGATTTTAGGTGTTTTTTTTTTGTGTTTAGTTTTAAATTCACTCATTAAAAATAAAAGTTTTCGAGGGTCGATGTGGCAATCATTATAAAGCCATAATACTATTTTTTTTAGAATTTATAAAGACACCAAAAGGGGGTACTTAATCAAAGGAAAATCAAAGTTATTAATTTTTCACACCACGAGCATTCCGATTATGACACCTTTTCAACCTAGCCTAAAAGTAAACTTTAAACAATTTAATTTAACAATATTTTTTTCTGTAGCATCGCGTCACTTTCGTTATTAGATATCTCTAGATCAATTAATAGTTTTTTGTTTGTTTTGTGTTTTGTAGAGTTATATTCTCTTCACTTTATGTATTTTCATTATCTTTGATTTTTTTAAATTTTTCTTCCGTACACGTGTCTTTTTTAGTTTATCATTTTTTCTTTTTTCAGTTTGATTTTATAAATGGTGGTAGTTTGCCCTTGGCTTTAAATTTTGGGAGTAGTTGCACTTTTAATAATTTAGTTATATGTCTCCAACATTGGTAATCCCTCCCTTGGAGCACCCTGGGGAAAAAGTCGGGCTCCGTTGGACACCTAAGTGCAGGTGCACCCAAAGGTGAAAATTATGGCCAAAGTTAAATATCACCTATTTTAACTAGGTATATATAAGGAGCCAGAATCTGGTCTGGCACCAAAGTTGCGGTTATAGTCACGCTTTTGCTAATTTTTCTTACTCCAGAAAAATATTCGGCATCGATTTATTTATTTTCAACAAAAAGTTTTGGGCAGCATGTGCCAAAAATATAATTTTTTTTTCCACGCTTGAAAAAATTTATTTTTTCAGCGAGAGCGCACGTCCGACGTCTTGGTCTGATCAAAGAAGAAGAGATCAAAGACAGTCACCGTGATCGATATGTCGATTGGCCTTGACCTAGTTACCGATGCAATTCGATTGCAGATAATTGCATGTATGTATTTATTAGGAACTAGTGCTATATCACCAACAGATGGCGCTAATAGCCGATCGTACCATAGGTCATATGCCCGATCATAGATGGCGCTTTTGGACATAAACATTTTTCATTGCCTACTTTTAGGTCGAATTTATTCGTTACGTTTTATCGAACGTTTAAACACACAATAAACCAGTGACAAGCGCCACTTCAGGATATTAACAAAAAAACAAAAAAAGGCATATCGTAGTAATTTTAGAGGAGTTATATCGCATAAGCGATTGAACATGACGAGAATTATTTTGACGTGGTCTAGCTCTGTATTTGAGCAATAGCTAATTTTTAGCAAATTGACTGCCAAAGGCCACTGGGGAGATCGGGGCAAAGGTTAAAACTTGTGTTGCTCTCCTTTCCACTTTTCTTTACTGCATATCGCTTAAATCACTTGCATTTTTATACTGGGATCGCTTTTCTCTCATACCACCATTTTTCCGCCACTTCACAGCTTTTCAAACATAAAAAAAAAGATTCGCAATTTTTACCGTCCCGGGCCTGCTAGGCTTCTGCCTGCTCCGCGTTTCTCGAAACAACTGCGGTGTCGGTTGCTCGAAGCGAAGAGCGGCGCAATAGAAGAACGTGGGGGAGAAGCAGCAATTTGCAATTGCAAAATACTCTTTTGAGTTTGCCAACTTGCGCTAGCTGCAAGGTTTTAAAATAAAAAGGAGTAATAATCAGAAAATTGGAGTGTCTATTTTTCTTTCCCTTAATTGGCAAGAAAATTATCCTTGATTCATTACCTGATTAATTACAGCTATGGTTGCTTGAGTCCTACGCTCTTTGTCCTGGGAAGAGTACCTGACGACCACTGTAGGGTCGCGGAACGAAGCGTCTGGGTCAATGATCGAGCGGGAAATAGATCGAGCCGAGGACTTGACTGAGCAAGAAACCTCCGCTTGCCTTTTGCAACGGCATAGACTATAAGGGTAAGGTTGTCATCATGCTGAGTCATTGTGCCGCTGGAAAGTCAACCATCCCTGCGATATTTAAATCGGCATTATATTTATCGAAAGATAAAAATAACAAAAACAGGTTGGGATATTTCCGGTATATAATATAAGATAACTAAGAATTTGATTCCTTTGTATTTAAATTTTAGCATGTACTCAACGATTTAATGGTATACTACTATTTTAGTGCATTGCACAAAACATTTTGGGTAGTCGCCGTCTACTACTATATCTAAAACCGAGTGTATTGCCTACTTTTCGGCTGTTGCGATTAAAGACTTATACCTCTTCGTGTTCAGCTACCAGTAAACCCGTTGCCGACTTTTAGGAGTTGCTCTTTTAACATAATACAAAAATTATTCAATTTTTAGCGACAAGCGCTCCTACATCCCCTAGTTTCGAACCAGCATCCGCCAATTCGAATTACATGTCAAAGCTTTCAAGCATAGGCTTAAGGGTCATGTTCCGCTCAGATGCATCTTTGTGGGTGCTGAATCATAAAAAAGGTCTTCTTTGCAGTGAGCCGGGTCTATAAATGTTTTCTTTGTGCTCAGCACAAGAAAAGGTATGTCACCACCCTCACATTTTTGAGAATTTAACTATTTTACTAAAGTCCTCATTTTGCACCTAGATAACCTGGTTGACGCAAGTCCCAGTTACCCAGCCTGCACCAGTCGACGACTTTCGTAGCCCACCTTTTTGCAGAGGCTTCTGCTTGACATGGATGTGGGCTGTCGAATATAAAAATTGGACATTTGAGCAATTCAAAAGTTCGCTTGGAGCGCTCCGCGCTGTCGCCCAATTCAGTTCTACCGAACATTGGTTGATTTGCCGAAATTCCCCCCTTGGAAGTCTGTTGCGGCAGAAACATTCGCCGTTGGACACCTTCCTACGTGTGCATCGCCTCTCCCTACACTGGGATCGAGCTTTGCCGTGCCTCACCCCCCCCTTGCAACGCAAGTGCAGCTGCACAGCTACTAGAAGCTTTTCTAGCATCGGCTTATCTCTTTTAGTTGTTAATTTTCTTTGCTTACACTCGGTCAGTGTATTTCTATTGTATATTTTTTTATATATTTTTTTGGATTTATATCATACCACAAGCAGTGAATAGGGTATAATAGTGTAAAGCCAATCAGTAAAATGTTTATAGTTGCAAAATTCGTTGCAAAATATGTTATGCTTGCGGTGTATGTAAAATAGTGAATTCGCAAATGTTAATTTCGATCTGATCACAGATCAATTGGTTAAAAATAATAATGTAACTTATTGCCAGTCCCTTAAATCTTAAAATTTCCCTAAAAACGAACGCATGTGCATAAACAAAGACAATTTGACCAATATATTAAAAGTGCTTAAAATACAACATCAAGAAACATACAAACACACCAACATACACACACATCTACATCGTTGGAAGGCCTTTCATCGTGGAGATTCATGTAAGTGAAAAATTAACAATTATTTTGTATGTTGCTTAAATTTCATTGTTCTGCAATGGTCATTTCGTTTTGATTGTTTTAATTTCTTCTGCAAGTATACATAATTCGTACGTACGTATATATGCATACGCGCATGTGCAGCGGCAAAAAGCTTTACCGCCGGTTCAGTGGTTGTGTGTGCGTATGTATGTATTTATGCTGCTGCCTATGCTAGTATACATACAGACATACCGAAGCTCGAGCCGTATATACATACTGACATTGAATTGTCTGCTTTGCTAACAAATTAAAATCAATAGTTCTTTTCTTATTTCCATACTAAATTATTTATTGCAACTTATATAAAAAAAAAAAAACAACCCGACTAAATCTTCTTTTTATATATGCATAGATATATCTATCTCTCTCTATATATACATATATATATAATTATTTATATATATCTGTATATAGTTAGATGTTTGTATACATATGAATAATACGTTGCTTACCATATATTTACATTAACATTCATTAAAAATTATTATACTTAAATCTCTGCTATAATCAATGTTTGCGAACAAACAAGCATACATACCATATACCACTGCACCTGCATACATACATACATATTGTAAACAAAAGCTCACGCAAGCGTGATCAGCTGTCACGCTGGTTCAATGATCGGCTTAACTACCCTAGCCTACACAAACTTAAAAAAATAGATTAAATATTCCTGCGATTAGTTCTTGTACACTGGTAGACTAAATAAAATATATTTTGTAGTAATTAATGTTATTAGCCACCTGTTGCTACACCAGTGGACAACAAAATAAGTACACTTTGATAAAACATATATAGCCTAGCCTTCTGCTAGAAGTTACAGTATAGTTTTAGCCCAGATCATGAAATACTATTGTTTGCTTGTAGTAATGAATGCAATATGACGAAATAATTTGTTATGAATTAAGAAATAAAGTATAAGATATGTAATGAATCCTTAAAGGCCTTAATAATTCCTGAAGACATGGTATGATGAATAGATAGACAATTCTGTTTTTGGGATACTCTCTTACTGCGCTGAGTATCATGGTTGGGTAGGGTACAGACTGCGAACGTCGAACATCACCTCAGACGCCGCTCTTCACTAGATGTCTCTTTGTAAAAGCCTTCCTATTTTTGTTGTTGTACTTTTGGTCTTGGTTTAATATAATTTTTGGAGTTAAGTTCCATTTGACTAGTTTCAGAGGAATCCTAGGTAGTTATTTTTTTTTTTTTTTTTTTTTTTTTTTTAAAAATTTTTTTATATATAGGGGGACCGTGGTAGTAAACCTATTCTTGGTTCACGCCACGGAAAATAAATTAAGGAGAGATCCTTGTCGACTATCCCTATCTACTCAGTTTGCTTCAGACAGTCGTCGAGAACAGTCTTGTTTCGTGTGTGCGCGCATCGCAAATTGTCCGCTGACTTTTTGTTTTTATTCCCAACGGGATCGTGTGAGTGCAATTGAGAGACAACTTAACGGTGCATTTACCGTTTGCCCAACGCGAGTGTAGTGCTCAACCAGCTGTGCGTTAATACGTCGAAAATCCGCCAGACGGCGTGATTGACCTGTCGGTTCGTGTCGCGGCTAACGTGTTAGTTCGTCGCACACCCACCAGAGGGTGTTGAGAGGTACGTCTACTAGCCGCCAGAGGCGTTGGACCATTAGTGCGCGCTTTAGCCGCCAGAGGGCGCTATTTCCAAAAAGGCGGCTTTTTTCGGATTTGTGCTACCGAATTTGCCACCCATCCACACCGGAGGAGGAGATTTGAGGATGGAGGAGGATGCAGGAATGCGCCCGCGCAGCCGTGCTGGTAGCGCTGCCTCGTCTGTCGCTGCTTGCAAGCGTCGCAAAAGTGGAGGAAGGGGGCGACCCGCTGCCGCTACCGCTGTAGCGACAGTGGCGTTGACGGATGCCGGTGCCAAGAGGCTTGCCCTGGCGGCCACCGACAGCCCTCATGCTGCCCCAATCCCCGTCGTTGCTGTTGCTGCCGCCTCTTTAGACGCCGAGAAGCCCGTAGCTCCCGCTCGAGCTGCCCCCGTTGCCAAGCGATGCCCTGCATCCAGCTCGGGGTCAAAGCAGCCGTGGTACGTGGAGGGATAGATCCCGAGGCAGCGAGCGCAGTTTTCGTGGCGGTCCAGCGATACGATGAGCTCATCACGTCGTTGGCCCTGCGGAACGCGCTCCTCGAATGCGGTGGAGCCTTTGGAGGAGAAAGCCGCGCAGGAGCCGCGCAAACTGGAGCAGGAAGGATGCCCCCGCCGCCGCCAAAGGCCGTTGTTGTTCAAGGAGCAGCTCCCGCGTATGCTCCAACTGCTGCACCACGGGCTAGGAAGCCCGTTGAGACGTGGTCAGCGGTTGTGAAGAGCGATGACCCGAGCGTATCTTCGAAGCAGATTGCGGAGAAGGTACGCAAAGAAGTCGCTCCCGCACTTGGTGTCCGTGTGCACGAGGTGCGTGAGCTCAAACGCGGTGGAGCAGTCATCCGCACACCATCGGTGAGCGAGATGAAGAAGGTCGTCGCAAATAAGAAGTTTGCTGAGGTTGGTCTCAAAGTTCAGCCGAACAAGATCCAGCGACCTAAGGTCCAGGTGTTCGATGTGAACACCAAAATACTGCCTGAGGTGTTTATGGAGGAGTTGTATAACAACAACTTCAAGGAGGAGTTCTCCCCAGTAGCCTTCAAAAAGGCAGTGCACCTGGAGACGAAACCGTGGTCAGTCAACAACGGCGCCAGTATTAATCTGACGCTCTTAGTTGACGAAAAGCCACCGAACACGCTTGATAAGACCGGACGGGTCTACATCAAGTGGTTCAGTTACCGTTGCCGGTCGCTCGTCCACACTTATGCTTGTCATAGGTGCGTTGGATTTGACCACAAGGTTTCCCAGTGCAGGATCAAGGAGACCATATGCCGCCAGTGCGGACAGGGCGGCCACACCGTGTCGAAATGCGCAAATCCGGTGGATTGCCGAAATTGTCGTTTCAAGGGCTTACCTTCGGGGCATTCCATGCTCTCGGAGACGTGCCCGATATACGGTGCCGTGCTTGCGAGGGTGCAAGCTAGACATTAATGTTTAGCTTCCTCCAAGCAAATTGTGGCCGTGGCCGAGCTTCCACCATCGAGCTCGGAGTCCGTTTACGCGACTCTGGCCACACTTTCGCACTGGTGCAGGAGCCTTACGTGGACATCGCTGGACGGATCACAGGAATCCCATCTGGGATGCGTGTGTTCCCGGACAGGCGTGGAAAGGCCGCCGTCTTCGTGGACAACATCGATGCCATCTGCATGCCGATAGAGCCGCTTGTCACCGAGTTGGGAGTATGCGTGAGCGTTACTGGAAGTTTTGGCTCAATCTTCCTATGCTCCGTGTACTGCCAATTCAACACCGGACTGGAACAGTATCTTGGGTACTTGGATGCGGTGCTGCTGCTAGCCAGCCGCACGCCTGTCATCCTTGGTCTCGACGCGAACGCAGTGTCCCCCATGTGGTTTAGCAAACTCACTGAGCGTGCTCAGGGAACAGCTAACTACTTACGGGGTGAGCTGCTGGCCGATTGGATTCAAGGATGTCGAGCCGGAGTGCTTAACGTGGCGTGTGACGCGTTCACATTCGAGACTCTCTATGCACGTAGTGATATTGATGTGACACTCGTCAACAATGCAGCGTCTACGTGGGCTACGTATGACTGGAGAGTGGATGAATAAGATCTTAGTGATCACAACATTATCAATGTTGTGGTTACGCGAGACCCAGCAAACACAGTTGAGAGCTTTGCTCCTGTGCCATCCTGGAACATCTCCACTGCACGCTGGCGCCCATTTGAGGATGAGGTGACAAGACTGGCTTCGGAACTCCTAGACGACTTCGCCGACACGCCGTTGAATGACCAGGTCTCTGCAGTGCGCTCGCTCGTGCACTCTGTGTGCGATCAAGTGCTGGGACGCAGACGACCCAAGACCGCAAGGAAGATAGTTTGGTGGACTACCGAACTTTCTTCTAAACGCCAAGAGGTCAGGAGACTGAGGCGGCGGCTTCAGTCCGCTCGTTCGCGCGCAAGCGACGATGCTGGGCAACTTGCCTCTGAGTTGAGGGTCATCTCAGCTCAGTACAAGAAGCTCATTCTGAAGGTCAAAGAGGATAACTGGAGGCGATTCGTGGGAGAGAATAAAGACGATCCATGGGGGCAAGTCTTCAAGATTTGCCGTGGCCGCAAAAAAGACAACCAAACTCGGTTGTCTTCGCTCAGGTGGCAGGCAGTACGTAACCTGGCACGACTGCGCGGGTGTTCTTCTTCGGAACTTTTTTCCAGTTTCGGAGTTTTCGGCACCCACTGTCATTCCTGATGAGATTCCACCGCCGCTTGAATCCTCTGAGGTAGATGCTTGTGTCGCACGGTTGAAGAGCAGACGCTCTCCCGGCATGGACGGTATCACCGGGGTTATATTCAAGGCGGTGTGGCGGGCCATCCCCGAGCACATCACAGCGTTGTACTCCCGCTGTATCAGAAGTGGATACTTTCCCTCTGAGTGGAAGCGCCCTGCGGCACTGCTCAAAGGGCCGGAAAAGGACGGGAGTGATCCTGCTATCTGTCTGTATCTGTCTGCTGCCAGTTTTCGGCAAAGTGCTGGAGGGGATCATGGTGAACCGATTGAAGGACGTTCTACCCGATGGCTGCAGATGGCAATTTGGATTTCGAGAAGGACGCTGCGTTGAGGATGCTTGGAGACACGTCGTGAGCACTGTTGCTGCCAGCTCGGCACAATATGTTCTCGGAATCTTCGTGGACTTCAAAGGAGCCTTCGACCACGTGGAGTGGGATGTCATCATGCGACGACTGATCGACTCCGGCTGCCGAGAAGCCAGCTTGTGGAGAAGCTTCTTCTCTGGCAGGAGTGCAAGTTTAGTCAGCAGGTATGGTGAGGTGACTGTTCCGGTAACACGAGGTTGCCCACAGGGATCCATCAGCGGTCCATTTATTTGGAACCTTATGATGGACACACTTCTCCAGCGTCTGGAGCCACTCTGTGGTTTCAGTGCGTTTGCAAACGACTTGTTACTTTTCGTTGAGGGTCGTACCTGAATCGAACTGGAGTCGAAAGGCGAGCAGCTCATGTCCTTTGTTGGAGCATGGGGAGCGGAGGTCGGCGTTGCCGTCTCCACCAGCAAGACGGCGATCATGCTGCTGAAGGGGCACTTTGCCCGGAGTAGGCACCCTACGGTACGGTTTTTATTAGCAGGCCTGCCGTATGCTGATAAATACCGGTACCTTGGAGTAACAGTTGGCGAGCGGTTGAGTGTTCTTCCGCATATCACGTCGGTACGTGATCGGCTGACTGGAGTTGTGCAGGCATTGGCACGCGTGCTGCGTGTGGACTGGGGACTCAGTTCACGCGCCATGCGAACCATCTATGCCGGACTCATGGTGCCATGTGCGCTTTTTGGCGCATCGGTCTGGTATGATGGACCCAGCTCTGCCATGAGGCATCTGGTGTCCTGCCAGAGGCGAATCCTGCTTGGATGCCTACCGGTATGCCGTACAGTGTCCACTGTGGCACTGCAGGTGCTTGCTGGCGCTCCCCCACTTGACTTAGCCGCCAGGCGCGCGGCGGTCAGAGTAAAGCTTTGACGGAACTACCCATTGAGGACGTACGACTGGCTGTATGAGGCTCGACGTGGAGTTGCGTTCTCAACCGGGTGCCGCAACCCATAGAGCGGCAGAGGTGATGGGTGCACCTCGCTCCAAACCAAGGGGGAATACATATCTGGCAGTATGTATTCAAATTGGTACCAAAGAAATTGTGACTTGTCACTTTTTCAATGGGGCGGTAGTACTGGCGCTTAATTCAGAACTCGTGTTCCATATGTGTCACAAAATGTGTCACATATACGGGGACCGTGGTAGTAAACCTATTCTTGGTACACGCCACGGAAAATAAATTAAGGAGAGATCCTTGTCGACTATCCCTATCTACTCAGTTTGCTTCAGACAGTCGTCGAGAGCAGTCTTGTTTCGTGTGTGCGCGCATCGCAAATTGTCCGCTGACTTTTTGTTTTTATTCCCAACGGGATCGTGTGAGTGCAATTGAGAGACAACTTAACGGTGCATTTACCGTTTGCCCAACGCGAGTGTAGTGCTCAACCAGCTGTGCGTTAATACGTCGAAAATCCGCCAGACGGCGGATTGACCTGTCGGTTCGTGTCGCGGCTAACGTGTTAGTTCGTCGCACACCCACCAGAGGGTGTTGAGAGGTACGTCTACTAGCCGCCAGAGGGCGTTGGACGCATTAGTGCAGTGCGCTTTAGCCGCCAGAGGGCGCTATTTCAAAAAAGGCGGCTTTTTTCGGATTTGTGCTACCGAATTTGCCACCCATCCACACCGGAGGAGGAGATTTGAGGATGGAGGAGGATGCAGGAATGCGCCCGCGCAGCCGTGCTGGTAGCGCTGCCTCGTCTGTCGCTGCTTGCAAGCGTCGCAAAAGTGGAGGAAGGGGGCGACCCGCTGCCGCTACCGCTGTAGCGACAGTGGCGTTGACGGATGCCGGTGCCAAGAGGCTTGCCCTGGCGGCCACCGACAGCCCTCATGCTGCCCAATCCCCGTCGTTGCTGTTGCTGCCGCCTCTTTAGACGCCGAGAAGCCCGTAGCTCCCGCACGAGCTGCCCCCGTTGCCAAGCAATGCCCTGCATCCAGCTCGGGGTCAAAGCAGCCGTGGTACGTGGAGGGATAGATCCCGAGGCAGCGAGCGCAGTTTTCGCGGCGGTCCAGCGATACGATGAGCTCATCACGTCATTGGCCCTGCGGAACGCGCTCCTCGAATGCGGTGGAGCCTTTGGAGGAGAAAGCCGCGCAGGAGCCGCGCAAACTGGAGCAGGAAGGATGCCCCCGCCGCCGCCAAAGGCCGTTGTTGTTCAAGGAGCAGCTCCCGCGTATGCTCCAACTGCTGCACCACGGGCTAGGAAGCCCGTTGAGACGTGGTCAGCGGTTGTGAAGAGCGATGACCCGAGCGTATCTTCGAAGCAGATTGCGGAGAAGGTACGCAAAGAAGTCGCTCCCGCACTTGGTGTCCGTGTGCACGAGGTGCGTGAGCTCAAACGCGGTGGAGCAGTCATCCGCACACCATCGGTGAGCGAGATGAAGAAGGTCGTCGCAAATAAGAAGTTTGCTGAGGTTGGTCTCAAAGTTCAGCCGAACAAGATCCAGCGACCTAAGGTCCAGGTGTTCGATGTGAACACCAAAATACTGCCTGAGGTGTTTATGGAGGAGTTGTATAACAACAACTTCAAGGAGGAGTTCTCCCCAGTAGCCTTCAAAAAGGCAGTGCACCTGGAGACGAAACCGTGGTCAGTCAACAACGGCGCCAGTATTAATCTGACGCTCTTAGTTGACGAAAAGGCACCGAACACGCTTGATAAGACCGGACGGGTCTACATCAAGTGGTTCAGTTACCGTTGCCGGTCGCTCGTCCACACTTATGCTTGTCATAGGTGCGTTGGATTTGACCACAAGGTTTCCCAGTGCAGGATCAAGGAGACCATATGCCGCCAGTGCGGACGGGGCGGCCACACCATGTCGAAATGCGCAAATCCGGTGGATTGCCGAAATTATCGTTTCAAGGGCTTACCTTCGGGGCATTCCATGCTCTCGGAGACGTGCCCGATATACGGTGCCGTGCTTGCGAGGGTGCAAGCTAGACATTAATGTGGGATTGGTGTTTGGCTGTTTACCCAAATCCCACTAGTGTGAAACAGCTGATACCTAGACAACGACAACGATAACGATGACAACGAGAATGAATAGAGCAACGACTACAGATGAAGAAGGTGGCGAATTAGCGCGGTGGCGAATTCGCAAACACGACGATCAACGAGGAGCAAGAGCGAAACGCTAAGAGAGCGGAGTGCTGCACGAAGGCGGCAAGAGTTGTTGTTCGCTCGTTGAAGAAGTAAGTTGTGCGTTCTGCCTGTGTGGCTACGAGAGCGACAACAATACGACGATAAAGACGACGGTTAAGACGTAACCGACAACGAAGACCTATAATTAAATATCCTATTTGTTCTAAAATACGAATAAAGTTAATATTATTATAATAAAACCCTACATTTTGGGCGCTCGTCCGAGATTGAGCAAATGTGAACGGTATTGAACATAAGTGAACAAAATTGATGACATTAAACAGAAATTAAAAGTGTAAAAAAAAATACTAACGCTACAGTCAGGTGCTGACTGTATAAGGCCATGGATTATCATATTATACCGTAATAAAAATTTTAACGGTATGGAATCGCCGCCCGAATATTATTAGAATAAAATAAATAAAAAAAATAAAAATAAAATAATAAATAATTAATAAATAAAAATTCGCACCCGCCTCAACCGGGAGTTGAACACACGCATTCTCTCACAGCCGTCCGCCACTCTAACCACTCGGCCATTGCCTCACTCCTTGGCCCATCGACAAAGCTGCATTGTCAACCAATTTTGTTACCATACAATGCAAATAAAAAGTTTAAAATGATGTGTGTCTAGATTTTAACTTCGGTATGCTTGCGTAAATTAGGTCTGCTTAAGTATAAATGTATGTTCAAAGTGAGTTTAATTCGTATCATATCTCACTTATTAATAGTCCGATTTAAATGAAGTTTTCACATAACGCCCGTTGCAAAGTATTTGTCATGTAAGATATACAACTTTGGTTGTTGAGCTAATATTGTAGTTTTTAAATAGTTATTACTGATTTACGGAGGCGGGAAGGGGCGTGTCCAAATTTTAAAAAAAACTTTGAGACACTGCAATATATACGTATGTTGTCGCAAAATTTGATGACTCTAGCTCTTATACTTTCTGAGATCCAGGTGTTCATACAGACAGACAGACGGACAGACGAACAGACAGACATGGCTCAATCGACTCGGCTACTGATACTGATTCAGAATATATATAGTTTATGGGGTCGGAGATGCCTCCTTCTGCCTGTTACGCACAATTCCGTTCCGACAGACACAATAGTCCATGAATTTTTTTAAAATCCATGGCCTAAAAAAAAAAAAAAAAATACAGTCGAATTTTTTTTTACTATAATGGCGTGTTTAAATAATTTCATAAGTGCTAGCTTACGCTCAAGCAAGAAAGAGAGCATTGCTGCACTGCATAAGTTTGTGTTCGAAAGTGAAGGAGACAGAAGTAATCGTCAAAGACTACGGGAATTTACTGGTTTCGACTTTGCTGAAAACGACCAAAGATATCGTGCAAAAAGAGAATACGCAGTAGATAATTTGACGCAGGCTGATCTTGTGTCAATATGCAACGTGCTAGGCATAGGATACAAAAATGAAGACTTGCATATACACATTTTCCGTAACTTGAAAATTAACAGTTTACTAGCATCAATCGAAGTCGACGACGACGAAACAGACGATGAAACTGACGGTGAAGCTGAAAACGTTACATTCCAGACGCCGAACAGAGAAATGAACGCCGAAAGAAGTGATGAAATTATACAAGGAGCAGACGAGATGAATACCAGGCGCAACGTATTTACAGAAAACGACAGAATGTCGACGCCACGCTTTGCGATCAGTTTTCGCGACGTAGAAGAGAGCATACGCTGTTATGATGGCACTAACACTATTCCAGTCGAAGTATGGATAGAACAATATGAAGAACAGGCGACGCTCATGTATTGGAATGACTTCCAGAAGTTTCTGTTTGCAAAAAAGGCACTAAAAGGAATTGCAAAACTGTTTGTGTTGAGCGAGAGAGGTTTAAATTCGTGGAATTCTCTCAAAATAGCATTGCTATCCGAATTTAAGTCGAGTGTAAGCAGCAAGCTAGTTCACGAGCAACTCGCGCAAACGAAACGTGGCAACAACGAGTGTGTTTTCGAGTTCTTTTATAGAATGAAAGATATTGCTTGTCGAGGTAAAATTACAGATGACGCTTTCATACAGTATTTAATTGACGGGATCGACGAAAAGAGTGTAAACAAAACAATATTATATGGTGCGAAAAATATGAGTCAATTTAAGGAAAAACTAAAGTGTTTTGAAACAATAATTGCAAAAGAAAATCCGACTGAAAAAGACAAGTCGAAGCGCAACGACAACAGTGTGAAAGACAAAGACAGAAAAAATCAGAACGTAAACAAAGACGCAAAAAAAGAGGTGAAATGCTACAACTGTGGTGAAAAAGGGCATGTGTTGAATAATTGCCAGAATAAAGAAAAAGGAAGAAAGTGTTACAAATGCAATCAGTACGGACATATTTCTAAAGAGTGTGCAAAAATTGACAATAATGTTTTAAACTCGAATACGCGCAGTTTGATTTCTAAAGATGATTTCACCAGCAAAAACGTTAATATTGCAAATAAAAAGTGTACGGCGTTATTCGATACAGGCAGTAAATTTAATATCATACGGGAAGATTTTTATTATGATATTGGCAAGCCAAAACTGGAAAGCTGCAATGTCGTTCTAATTGGATTCGGTAGTGACCGCAACTCTAATAAAATAAAACCACTTGGACAATTTAAACAAACAATTCTGATTGATGAAGTAGATTATGTGTTAGATCTGCAAAATAATATAAACATAACTACTAATATAAACTGGATTATTAAATCGCAAACAAACATACTCACCTTTACCGCCGCCATCTCTCCAAAATCGTCGTCTTCTGCAGATCGTCCTCCAGCTGCCAGTCACCTGCAAATAAACAAAAATAAAATAACATTAAAAACAATCTTAAAAATTAAACTAAACACAAATCAAACTTTCCTTATCGCAAGTTAGTCCTGTCAAGCTCCGCCTACAGCATCGTCAATCCTGTTTGTCGCACGAAATTAAACAAATACAATCTCCATTAAAAAGTAATACAAAAACACAAATGCGCCCCAACTAACTTGGATCTTCGCCAGCCGACACTGTCCGTCTCATTTGCCGCCAGGAGCTGCTCGTCCGTCTTCCATTAAAACCTAAAAAAAAAAAAAGATAACGAAAAATCACTAATATCAACTTGATTTTTGAATCACCAACCCGCAAACAATCATACTCACCATCACCACCGCCACCTCCACTAAATCGTCGTCTTCTGAAGATCGTTCTCCAAACTGCCAGTCACCTGCAAATAAACAAATATAAATATCATTAAAATCAATCTAAAATCAAATACAAATGCATAACTATCCTTATCACAAGCCAGTCCATACTAATCTCCGCCATCAACATCGTCAATGCTGTTCGTCATCTGAAAATAAACAAATTCAATCTCCATTAAAATAATATTAAAATATACAAACACGCACCAACTCACCTTGGAATCTTGGCAGTCGACACTGTCCGCACTCTTCGCCGTCAGTAGTTGCTCATCTGCCTGCCATCAAAACCTGAAAAGAATAAAAACAATAAACATAATAAGTAACATACAATTCAAATTAATTTAAAACCACCATTTCACGCACAAACATACACAGTCTGCCGTCGTTCCAACAAAAGCGTCGCCTCCCATAAAATGATCTCCAGCTGCCAGTCACCTGCAAATAAACATACAAATTAACACCATTAAAAATAACACTTAAACACATATATAATCACATATTAATAAACAAATGCCATCACGCTACAATCTTGCCAGCAAACAACAAGCTTCCCTTTATTGATGCCCAACTGCTGCTCCATCAATCCAGAATTTGCTTGCCACCTGAAACAAAAGAAATATAATCACTATCAAAAAAAAAAAAAAATAGCAAAATAATAACAAAAACAATAATAACAATTTTTATGAACGCCAGCACATAAACACTGCACACTAACTAAATAAACACAATTCCAAATAATCTAAATAAACTTAAAAACATAACATCTGGCCCACGGTGCATACCGCGACCTATCCCAACACAAAACACGATCATACGCAAACTCACTCACACACACATACACAATCAACCACTCTTGCCAATGCAAAAAAGAAAAAGATCTTTCAAGCAATATTCGTTCAGTCAGCACACTAACCCAAGCAACAACAAACACACACAAAACAAACACTGTTCCTGCCATGCGCATCACAATACAAAAGATATTCTCCTGCAATAAACTCACACACAACACAATACTAAAAGAAAACAATAAATAATTAAAAACAACTAACACTATTACACCACAACCACAAACCTAAAAACTCACACACTACAACAAAACAAATAGCAAACACTAATTAAAATAAAACTAACATACAAAATAAAACACTTTAAAATTTGCCAACCACAAATGCCATCGCTCAAAACAGCTGCCGATATCCACCGATGCAACCCAGTGCCAAGCGATACATCGATAAGCGCAGCATACAAAAGCTGATTGCTACAAACTATAATCGGCCAAGAGGTGGCAAAACCTTAGGCAGCTTACCAGCAATCAACGAAAACTAAAATTAAATCAAATAAAATACAATCAAATTAACTCAATAACACTAAATAAATTAACAATTACATAAAAATCAAACAAATAATATACAACCAAATACAATATAATAAATAACACAACAAATTCAATATTCACCACTCAGCAACTACCGACTATCTGGCAACCTACCTACCAACAGGCCAGCTGGAACTGCACCCCCAAAATGCCGTCAGATGGCAACGCATCTCCCAGCTGAGTTTGTTTACAAACAAACATCTCAGCAGAAGCAGCAACTAAGTCGACACTGGACTACACAACACGCCCTTAAACTGATTGGGGTCACTGAAGAGCCAACAATAATTCCCAATCAGTTTAAGTCTACAGCCTCCCCAAAGCGATTACCAAATGCCACAACTCCATGCCACTCTGATGATGCCAGTCGCGGTGCTAGATGGGCCTGCGACGAGCGATTATTCATCCTAACTTTCCTAAATAAACTTTTAAATTTTACTATCCACAATCTGTATGCCAATTATATAACAAACACTTAGATTTTAGTTAGATTTAAGCTTTTTTATTGTCAATCATATTTATAAATTTGCCAGGCTTTTTAAAATAAATAATTATTTAATTTTAAAAAAAAAAAATTTTTTTTTGTCGTCCCGAGCAGATTCCTTGATATGCAATTAATTATCGGAGAACAGCTATGTATGTTTACAGGCAGAAATTGTTTTTAATTGTAATGGCTTACAAGTGTGAAAAAATAAAATCAATAACGAACAAAATATTCTTAACATTTGTGTTGAAGTGGACAATGAGTTGTTTGACATTAATGAGGCTGCGAGCGAATATGCTAAGCAAGAAGTACGTGAGCTAATTTCGAGCTATGAACCTGTCAAAAAAAATCAACAAATGTAGAAATGCGTATTGTGCTCAATGATGAATCACCTATTTTTTCACGTCCACGCAGACTAGCTTTTACGGAAACGCGTATTGTTGATGAACAGATTGAAGAGTGGCTTGAGAATGAAATAATTGAAGAGTCAACATCTGAATTTACAAGTCCCATAGTACTCGTAAAAAAGCAAGACGGTTCTGCAAGACTGTGTGTAGATTATCGTAGAATTAACAAGGTAATTGTAAAAGACCATTTTCCATTACCACTCATTGAGGATCAGTTGGATCGTCTGCAAGAGGCAAATATATTTAGTACAATCGATTTTAAGAACGGATTTTTCCACGTACCAGTTGCTGAATCGAGCAGAAAATATACGTCATTTGTGACACACCGAGGACAATATCAGTTTTTGAAAGTACCGTTTGGATTTTCAAATTCACCAGGCGTTTTTCAGCGCCACGTCAATGCGATATTTCGAGATCTGTCACGCAGAGGTATTGCATTGCCCTATGTAGATGATATAATTATACCCTCTAAGACAGAATAAGACGCTGTACAACACTTGAAGGAAGTTATTTCGACATGCAAAGAATGTGGTCTACAGCTCAATTTGAAAAAATGTAATTTTCTTAAGACGCGCATTCAATTTCTTGCCCATGTTATAGAAAATCGTAAAATTTACCCCTCACCCGAGAAAATCGAAGCTGTATCTAAGTTCAAGATGCCACAAACTATTAAGCAAATAGAAAGTTTTTTGGGCCTGACAGGCTATTTCAGAAAGTTTATACCAAATTACGCAGGCATAGCTAGACATTTAACTGAGTTGACAAAGAAAAAGGCAAAATTTAGATTTGATTTGGACGAAGAGAATGCAGTTAATATTTTGAAGAAGTTTCTAACTGAAAACCCTGTTTTAAGCATTTATAATCAGACTTACGAGACGGAAGTGCATACAGATGTATCTATTGATGGATTCGAAGCAGTTTTATTACAGATGAACGGCGACGATGGTCAACTGCATCCTGTGTATTTTATGTCAAAAAAGATCACAGATGCACAGCGTAAATACAGCAGCTATGAGTTGGAAATATTGGCAGTCATCGAAGCTTTGACTAAGTTTAGAGTGTATTTGTTAGGCATTCATTTTAAACTGGTAACTGACTGCAACGCTTTTACGAAAACTTTAGAAAAACAAAGTTTATGCACCAGGGTGGCTCGCTGGATTCTTTTTCTTCAAGAATATACAGTTGAACATCGATCTGGCGTGAGAATGAAGCATGTCGATGCACTCAGCCGGTATCCAGTGATGCTTATAAGAGAGGATAGCATAAGTGCTGCTTTGAAAGATAAAAGCCATCAAAGAAGTTTTAAGCGATGAAAGTAAGGCATACGATGACTATTTTTTAAAAATAGGTCTGCTGTACAATTTTGTAGGTGATGATGAGCTAGTAGTAGTGCCAAATGAAATGCAAAAGCGAATCATAAGCAGAGCCCATGATAGAGGTCATTTTACTGCTAAGAAGACAAAGGAGTTAATTTGCAGAGATTTTTTTATACCAAATATTGAAGACAAGATTAAAAACTATATCGAGTGCTGTATTCCATGCATTTTAACGGATCGCAAGCGAGGCAAGCAAGAAGGACTACTACACCCGCTCCAGAAAGATGACGTCCCATTGTTTACATACCATATTGATTTTTGGGTCCGCTTGAATCAACGCATAAGGACTACAAACATATATTGGCTGTAATCGATTCATTTACGAAATTTTGTTGGCTCTATCCAACGAAGTCAACCACAGCAAACGAGGTGATTGTGAAGCTCAGCAGCCAAAGTGTTAACTTTGGCAACCCAGCATTCATTATTTCGGATAGAGGCTCGGCATTCACATCGCAAGACTTTGTGAAATATTGCGAAGATGAGGGAATAAAGCTAGTGAAGACGACTACTGGCTTACCAAGGGTAAACGGACAGGTTGAGCGACTAAATTCTATTATAATTTCAGTACTCTCAAAGTTAAGTGTCGATGACCCCACGAAATGGTATCGCAATGTCAACAGAGTGCAACAGGCGATCAACTCAACATTTACCAGAAGCATTAATACGACGCCTTTTGAGCTACTGGTTGGTGTCAAAATGAGAACAAAAGATGATCTTCAGATACGAAACTTGATAAACGAAGAGGCCATAGTAGTTTTCAACGAAGAACGCTGCAAAACGAGAACAAGAAGGCGTACAATCTTCGGCGAAAGCAAGCAAGACGATATGATGTTGGTGACCTAATAGCTATTAAACGTACCCAGTTTGGTAGTGGCCTAAAGCTGAAACCTAAGTTTTTGGGGCCTTATAAAGTTGTAAAGGTGAAGTACAACAACGCCTATGATGTCCAAAAAGTAGGCAACAGCGATGGACCAAATAATTCTGCAACGTGCGCAGAATACATGAAGCCTTGGCCGATTGGCAACGATGACAGTGACGACGAAGAAGCATTCGGGTCGAAAGCTTAGTCAGAATGGCCGAATGTGGGATTGGTGTTTGGCTGTCTACCCAAATCCCACTAGTGTGAAACAGCTGATACCTAGACAACGACAACGATAACGATGACAACGAGAATGAATAGAGCAACGACTACAGATGAAGAAGGTGGCGAATTAGCGCGGGGGCGAATTCGCAAACACGACGATCAACGAGGAGCAAGAGCGAAACGCTAAGAGAGCGGAGTGCTGCACGAAGGCGGCAAGAGTTGTTGTTCGCTCGTTGAAGAAGTAAGTTGTGCGTTCTGCCTGTGTGGCTACGAGAGCGACAACAATACGACGATAAAGACGACGGTTAAGACGTAACCGACAACGAAGACCTATAATTAAATATCCTATTTGTTTTAAAATACGAATAAAGTTAATACTAT
>JAEIFI010000465.1:0-12672 GCA_018901815.1 Zaprionus lachaisei | reverse complement strand
ATTAATTATAATAACAGACTAAAAAAGAATATTAAAGTATACTCACTTGAAACATGTTTGGAGTTGTTGCTGATGAAAAGTTAATAGCTTTAGATAAATGTTCTTCCGGATTATAACGACTCATATAAGCAGTTATCATAACGGTTTTCGCTGTGCCTTGCTCTCCTATCAGCAGTACCTGTTTTAATTGTTTGGCGCTGTTGTGAATTAAAAATGCAGTCCGAACATTATCTACATTGGGTACCAAAATTGACGCAAATTCGGGGATATCATCTTCGGGATAACTAAATAATTCAACACGCATATTCCAATGTTGCCATACACCATTGTCATCAACATAATATTCAAAAATTGTATCTGATCCGGAACGCTTTGGCCACACTATTCGAGATGTTGTTATTATATAACACTTTTGAATTAAATATACTCACGTAATTTTGATGGATGCTTAACCAAAAATTCTTCAAACTTTTCTCGTTCATTTATTTCCAAAACTGCACCTAATGACCACATAAGAGAAAATAAGAACATACGCTCAAGAGCTCTCTCACTTCGCGATGGTATATCTAATAACAGTCCATCAATTATATCGAGCATTTGTCGTATGTAAATTGCTTCTAATATTTTCATTTTGGCTATAAGCCTTGATTGCAGAAAGGTATGCGCGTCGTCATAGAGAGCCTCATAACACCGCCTATATACATCCCTTTCTTCCGGTTGTTGCTTTAACAACCATGCTTCCATATAAATCTTCCAACTTAAAACAGAAGAGCTTGTGAATACCATACCAACGCGACTTACTGTTGCAGGGGATGCATTATCAACATTATCCGGCTCAAAAACTAGTTTTGAATTGCCAGCCATTTTTATACGATCTCCATTGGCCAATGTTAATGTCTTATTGTCATCTAAAACTGAATTTAGGTTTTCAATCCAAACAGCATCAACTGGTCCATCTAGTACAATCCAACAATTTTGATTTGGGGGGACTTTAAGTGAACGACGCCATAATGTTGAAAAAATTCCATCAGTCCAATCATTTGTAGCTACATCCAAGCGTCCAAACATTTGTGGGGCGGTAATAGCCTTAGGATTCATTCTCATCTCTTTATGAAATCGGCCCATCTTTGTAAAACATCGAAGCATACAAAGGGTACAACTAGTTTTCCCTGATCCTGTGGGACCCATCAGCATAAGACCATGCCGTACTAAAGATGTCTCATAAAAGCTGAACAACTTTTAAATTCCACTCAGGATTATTACAATAACCTGATTCTTCGCACACTTTTAAAATTGATCTTTGTAATTCTTTGTATACATTTGTTGTCAGTTTTATTCCCGGAAACATGTCATCTACTAATGAGACAAAAAGAACTTCATCTTCATCAATAAGTTTTGAAACATTCATGTCACGTAAAACACGCATGACGATCGTCTCTTCAGTATCACTTGGATTAGAACGTTTTTGTGATCCAAGAGTTCTTAAAACTGAAAGAATATTACGTAAGCCAAAGTCATAATGTACTTGTTTTGACAATTGCTCCTCGCACAGCTTATAAAGTGTAAACATTTTTTCGGGAAAGTAGTACATTTTCCTTAAAACCACAACTTGCCATTTTAACTCGAATTATTATCTGTCGATCGGGAACCATCATTGCCACAGTACGAAACATAATTTTTAAATTTTCAGGCAGTTCCTGTCTACCAGCATATCCAGGGTTCATTGTAATAAATATTCCAAACTCAGGGTTAAGCGAAACATCATCACCATCCAAAAAAATGAAAGAAATTCGCTTCTCCTTTCGAGCCGTTAGGACAATACTGAAAGTAATTAGTAAGATATAATGTTTTTATCTTTTTATTATGTACTTACTATATTTGTTGTGCTGCTACGGATAGAACAGGTAACTCTATTCGATTAAACTCGTCGAAACAACCCCAAGAACCAGATTGAGCAAGTCCTTTATAAATTCGACCCAAACCACGAAAGTCCATTTGATCCGAACAATTAAATACTACTACTAACTTTCCCAGTGCACGACCCATGTCTTTTGTTGTTTCAGTCTTACCCGTTCCTGCGGGGCCAGCAGGAGCACCTCCCATACACATACCAACAGCTTGAGCAAGAGTAATATAACACCGATCCGTTAGCGGAGTTATAGCAAGTCGCTCCGTAACACCAAGGTACTCATTTTGGTATATAAAATTAACATCAGTTATACCTACAATTATATCATCATTATCTTCGTTATAGTTAAACCTCGCTTGTTTCTGCCACTCAAAATCTCCGGCACTTTTGATTCGCATTGTACATAAGTCATCAAAAATATCTCTCTGATGAACATGAATCGTTACCATAGTCTCAAACCTTATACGATCTAGAGAAGTAAGATCCTTAACAGTCAAATCGATAAAATAATTCAAGAGTACCAAAAATTTATTATTCGTGCGTTTCATAATTGTCTTATCAGAACGACATTTCCTTAAAAGCATACTCAGAATCTTTAGTCCAAAGCAGTTGCACACCAATCACTCCAGCTTGTCCACAAAATGATGGAAATTCTTCTGCAAAATTAAAGTCCGAATCATTAAAACTTATAGCCATGCTAGCAAGAATTGTTCTCATTGAATCCTGCATTTCTTTAAGCAATCTTCCCAACCATAATTCAACACTCCCTATACATTGAACAGGATTTTCAAATTTAACCTTTTCATTGTTTGAAGAGTTCATAGCATCAATTGTATCGCTTGCTCTTTCCTGAAAGTCTACAGTAGCTATTGCATCAAATATACTTAATAAGTGAGGCTGTATAGAAGAAGGATCCGACGCTTGACCCAAAATTTCCAAAAGCACGGGGTCAGAGACAAAAAAAAAAAACGTGGGAATATAAGTCTCTTTGATTCTAAGTAGCCTGTTAAGCTTTTTTGGCAAGTTTCCAGTTGATCAAATAACCAGTTTAAGTTTACACCTACTGATTCATCAGCTGTGCAACACTCTACAGCATTGGGAATTTCTCTAGCACGCATCATTATTTTAACATATGCTTTGTCAATATTTACAAAACGCTTTGCTTCCAAAGGTAGCTGCTTTGAAATATCACCACCTACAAACACAGCTTCCAAATATATCCATAAATTTTGAACCAATAGCCATTTTTCTAAAATATCTCCAGTACTTACAAGTTTCCAGAGCCATAGCTGAATATCTTTTTTAAAGGGTGCATTGTAACGGTTGGAGCTTAAAGAATTCATAATCATTAAACTATCTTCTATCAACGATATAAGAACTAATGCTTCAGCACCTTTGAGCACTAGTTCTCCACGGTTTCTAAATTGACCCAACTGTAAGTTTAATGAAGACCAATCAGTAACAATTTGTTTAAGTTTTGCCTCTATGTCTAGCTCTTTTCCAGCTCCCACACATATATCTTCAACATCCTCTTTAAATTTTAATATTGGTGCATCAAGAAGCCTTCCTAGAGTAAATTTGGGATCATTTGGATCGAAGTTAGTTTGAAAAAGAGCATTTAATCGCACCCAATGACGCTCTTTCATTGCTTTATTAGTCATAAGCTCAAGTAAAGGGCACGTTTCATTAAAATCATCAATTTTGGTCTTTAAGTCAATATAAGCAGGCCATGTTTGCATGCCCTTTGGTAACTTTCGACAACGCAGCTGAAAGTCTGCTAGCTCAATGGTGATTTTTTTCGATATCTACTTCTGTCCAGGGCATTTCGTAATAATCGGATATTGACTTTAACACTTGTATATAAAGAGAATAAAGTCTATTAAGGTAGTTAAACTCTCTTTTTCTTTGATGTAGTAAAGGGTAATCAGTTATAGGCAAGCCAAAAAGCTTCTCCCCCGCTACTATACATTTCAAACTTGCGCCAAAGTTCATCAAAACGGTTTTGAAATAAAAACACTCGTTCGCTCGCTTCTTTAGCAGATATTCCTTCTACCATAGGACCATTAGCCTCAAAGCTTCTATTAAATTCGTCAAATTCTTGAACAAAAATTGAAATGCCCTCATTAAGTTCTCTGAGCAATGGCTCTTCCATATCTGCAATCCGATCTGAAGTTTTTTTTGCCTAAGATAAACAAAATATTCAAAGAGAAAAAAAATTTTCTTATTTATTTATTTATTTTTTATTTAATTAATTTAAAGTCAACTAAATACTGACAAGCATTTCGAAGAAAATTTAATTTCTACCAAGCTAGGACAAAAGATGCAATTTTAAAGCCTAAAGAGAACTTATTAAAATCAGAACATAATACCCTGAATGGTTCAAGCAGGGCATACTTCGATCTACAACTAGAAAGAGTTAGTGGTAAGTAGTTGCGAGTAATTCTACAAGGGACAGCGAAATTAAAGAGGCTAACCAGGTTAACACTCTGAACATCACCAGTTTAGACCTCGCAAGGAGCAAATTAAAAAAATCTTTTGCACGGATTCAATGCGGTCATTGTGAATCGAGTACTGTGGACACCAAACGAATGATCCGTACTCCAAAATTGGACGAACAACTGAGGTTTAAAGGGTCTTTATACTGAGGTATAAATAAGGATCGTCAAACTCCCATTCCCATAGCCTTATTGACCATAGTAGAAATATGTTCCGGACACCAAGATCGTCAACTAAGGAATAACCACAAAATGTATAGGATACCAATTTAGGGCTGGTTCGGTAGCTTGTCATCAGCTTGAATTTAGAACTATTCAGAACTAATTAATTTGTACGGCACCACGATTGAAAACTATATAGGTCGGCTTGTAAGAAAGAGTGACAGATGGCATCTGTTTACGGGTACACTGATTTGTGCAACCGCCTTACTTCCAATTTGAATTAAAAGCAAGGGTTTATTAATTATTATTGTGCCGCTGCATTTTTAAAGTTAGACCTAACAGCTGCTAGCATAAGATTTAACAGCTGCTTAACATAAGACTTAACAGATGCATAGAACATAGATTTTAACAGCTGATTCTAATCGTATGGCAACCTTGCGTACTTAGATAAAGCAGTGATCTGCCGCGAACATACTCCCCCATTGGAAGGGTCAACTTTCAATCGATTTGGTCTTGATTGGCAGCACTGCTATCTTGGCGATGGCTCTCTTTGTCAATCCTGTGGCTGTGCGTATGACTGCTACTCTGACTGCGCCGTCGTCTATTGTGCTTTCAATTCGGCCGAGAGGCCACTTGAGCGGAGGCACGTTTTCTTCCTTCAACAGCACGATGTCTCCAGGATGAATGTTTGGCTTGCGAAAGTGCCATTTGCTGCGCTTCTATAGCGCAGAGAGGTACGAGATACTCCATTTCTGCCAGAAAGTCTGCTGCATGTGGCAGACACGCTGCCAGCGACTGAGGCGATCCATGCTGAGGTGAGTCAGGCTCGGCTGATCGATGTTCGCATTCGCTTTGCCCTAAAACAAGTGACCCGGTGTGAGGATGTCTAGGTCGCTTAGATTTTCTGAAATGGAACATAGAGGCCTTGATAACTGCGATGTTATTTCCGTCCACGCTCCTTCCAGAGTGCTTGCGTGAACACTTTCATCCTTGTAATAATAGCAGAGATAAGTTCCAATGGGGCGTAGAATTTTGCTAGTGTGGATAATACGCAGCGCTTTTTAGTTGGTCCGTTAGGGATAATGACGGTGAAATTGAAAAGCAGGAAGTCAGATGCGGGGTCCCAGGCTAAACCGAGCGCCTTGGCAATACTTGTGCCGTCGTGAAACTGCATAAGCTTTTCTCGATCAGTTTCGGCTTCACCCTCAAGAGCGGCAGACTCATTCATTATTGGAAATAGTCCTCTGGCGAGCAACTGCTTGACTTGCTGTCGAATTTCCGTCGCTTCCTTAATGGAGTCACCAACTGAGATCAAGTCATCCACGTAGAAATCTTTTCGGACAATACTTGCGGCAAGCGGAAATGACGGTTCCTCATCGTAGGTCAGCTGATACATGGTGCGAATTGCGAGAAACGCTGCAGGCTTTGTTCCGTACGTAACTGTATTCAGGGTGTACACATTTATTGGTTCGTCGGGATTGTTGTGCCACAGGATGCATTGCAGGTGTTGATCTGGTGGCGAAATGCGCACGCAACGATACATCTTATAAATATCTCCACACATAGCAACCTTGAAGAAACGAAATCTGATCAGTATGTTAAAAAACTTGGATTGAATGGATGAGCCAGCAAATAAAAGATCATTAAGAGATGCGCCAGTTGTAGTTTTTGCTGATGTGCTGTCCGGTTTTTCTACACAGTGGTGAGGCAAATAAAAACGCGGTCCATCATGATGGCTGGAGGCTAATGACATGTATCCTAGGTCGATGTATTCCTGAAGAAATTCTGAATACTGCTCTTTCATCTGTCGATTCCTTTTGAAGCGCCTCAAAACCCGATGGAATGAGTCTCCAAGGGAATCCAGATCCTCCTTTGCTGCTAAGCGCTCTGAGTATTGTCCAGTCTCCAGGCGCGTGTAGCCTTTCAAGAATAAGTTTTCACAAATCATGTCTTCCTCCGTGGCTATTGATGTGGGACCATAGCAACTGTCAATTTCCCAAAATCGTTTGACTATATCAGTCATCCTCTGGAGACTCCCTGCGTACGGCTGCCAACGCATGATGCTTGATGGGTTGAGAGAGAGCTCCAGAAACGATCCACCCAAGCCGTGTTTTTTGGAAAATTTGCAAGTGTCTGGCTATGTGGGTCTGCCCCACGCAAAGCAATTCGAAGAACAGGCCGGCGCCAAGTAATACATCGACTCGCTGCAATTTGTCGAACGATGGATCGGCGAGTGCTATGTTATTCGGGATATTCCAGCTGGTTATGTCGATTCCGATATGGGGGTGGTAGTCCGAGATCGTCCGTGTGACAACGGCCGAAAATGCTGCGCTGTATGATGAGTGCTTGAGCAGCGAGATCGACTGCTGCGTTCGACGTCAGAGAAGCTTCCCCTATTCTGGAAATTGAAACTGTTGATTTTCGTTGTATCAGTTGCAATTGGTTGGCCAGTCGACTGGTGACGAAATTCAGTTGTGATGCTGAATCGAGCAAGGCACGACATGGTATAAAAGTACCCGCTCTGTTTTTGATGTTTATGATGGCTGTGGGCAACAATACGTAGTCAGCTGACTGCTTTTCTGTGGGCTCTGGTGCGAAGTTCGAGCCAGTTGTGATTAGCGTTTGCTGCCGCTGAATTGTTCCATGCTGAGCATTGGAAGCATTTGAAGTCGAGGGGATTTGGCCTGTATGCTGGCAGTGTCTGTCGAACTGGACATTGCTGTAAGGCATGACGTTTACGAAGGCAGTTGAAGCATAGATGCATACGCTTAGCTTCATTACAGCGGAGAGAGGGAGATAGGTTGGCAAAACGAGGACATTTAGGTAGGTAGTGATCCTTTGAGTCGCATAAAAGAGTTTGCGTCTAGCTTGCGACTTATTATGTTAATAAGTAGGCCATCTGCGATCTGCTCACTTGTTGCTATTGTACCGAGAGCTCGAAAGTGAGCGTTTACGTTATCGCTAAGCGCTCGTAGGCTCTATGCAGATCCCTTTTCAACACATGGCAATCCAAAGATCGAGCGTATGTGCCCCTGAAATTGAAGCAACTGTTATCAAAACGTCTTATAAGTAGTTTCATTGCCTTTTCGTAGTTTGCTTCAGAGGGCTCCAATGATTTGATGGTGTCAATTGCAGCACCTTCCAGACAAGAACGCAGGTGCTGTAGCTTTTCAATCTTGCTCAGATCCTCATTGTTACTGTGTTGAACATCGCATAGAACTCGGGCCAATCTTCCTATTTTCCATTAAATGTTGCCAGTTGCGTGTCCGGTAGTCGAGACCGGAGACTGCAAGTTTGATTCACAGTGTCGTTGAGTCTGGGAATAGCCGTTGAATTGAGAACAGTGTGACGAGTCTTGAGTGCGTCCAATTGTCGGGTGAGCCTTGCTTTTACCTTAAAATAAATTTCGGCGAATTCACCGCGCATATTCGACGCCATCTCCAACAAGTCAAGCTTATCAAGCGCGGTCTGAGCATCCACGAATTCGGCCTGCATCCCGTTTACGGTTTCGATTCTCATGGACAGATCTCTCTCATCAAAACTCTCAATTTTCTCGTCAGAGTTGAAGAACTCGAGCGTAGAGGTCAGTTGACGTTTTACTTGATAGCGTTTTTCGCGATAAAAGTCAATAGGATTTGGTTCAGCCATTGTAGTTGGTGTTCACTGTAACGAACCAAAACGAAACGCGCGCGAAAAAATGTCTTTTTGTCACCACGAAACCGTAAGAAAACAAAAGAGATAAGAACAGCTAATGCTCGTTGTATATAAGAACAGTTGAAACGGTTAAATGCACTTGCACTATGTATAGCCACTTATGCATGTATGTAGGTGATAGGGAAATGTATGTGTGCGCAAAGTTTACGCCTTACTTCCAATTTGAATTTAAAGCAAGGGTTTATTAATTATTATTGAGCCGCTGCATTTTTTATGTGTGATGCGAGAAGAGACTGTTTTACAAGTGTTTAAAGTTAGACCTAACAGCTGCTAGCATGAGATTTAACAGCTGCTTAACATAAGACTTAACAGCTGCATAGAACATAGATTTTAACAGCTGATTCTAATCGTATGGCAATGTTGAGCGCTTAGATAAAGCAGTGATCTGCCGCGAACAACATCTTTAAATTGAAAACACAGCTTTACATCATCTGCATACATAAGAGTACGAGCAGAACGTATGACCTTCCGCTCATTGATGAAAAGAGTGAATAGAAGGGGACCTCAATGGCTCTCCTGAGGAACATTAGAGTCTAATAGATTTAAGCACGGTAAAGTTTGACCGAGAAAAGACTATAGGAGATTTTTAAGCTTATTTTTTTAAATAAGCTTTTCTTTAAATTCTTTAGGCGTGATAGCTCTTTTGTGAACCACGGGTGCATTCTTGAGACTGTCGGATAAAATCGCGGAACACATACATCAAAAATGGTGTTATAAAAATACATTTATGGCCACTGCAATATCAGTGCAAAGGTTGATATCAGACCAATCAAAGTTAGAAAGAAGATTATTTAACATTCGAAAATCTGCTTTTTGTGAAACAGCGCACACGCTTACCCGGTGTTTAACTTTTAGTCACGAAAATGGCGCGACAAATTCAGCGGCGCCATGTGCCGTTATAACGGGCACCCAAGCCGTTAGTCGACCGATGTCTGCTGTTGATAAAATTATTACGAGGCCTCTACAGTTGTTGCCAGACAACAACGCGACTCTTGCTGCGGCGCTTACTGTACCCAGCACTTTGACTACTACTCGAACAATGGATGTGGAAGCACAAATTATTCAATTGCGCCAAGAGAGAGAACTACTGCTACTTCAGCAGGAAGTAGAGGAATTACGCGCGTCGCCTCTCCGAACGGGAAAGGATGTACCGCCACTTAGAATGGACATTAACCTCATCGAGTCAATGGTGCCAATGTTCACGGCTGATGACAGTTACGACGTGTTCAAGTGGATCGAGGACTTAGAGGATGCCTTCAGTATCTAACAATTTGACGACCGAGCACGCTTCGTGGGAATGCGGCGTATGTTGAGTGGAATAGCAAAGCTGTTTGTGCGTACGATTTCTGCCCATTCATATGAATTGCTGCGCCAATATTCTACGGACGACGTCTTTCTTCAACTACGTGCCAGACGTTTGAGACCCGACGAGACGGTGCACCGGTACGTACTAGAGATGCAAGAAATCGCGGCGCGTTGTCACGTAGCTGAGAGCGAACTGATTGACATCATCATTGTAGGCATTGGAGACCAATCCAGAGAGAGATTCATCTTGTTTACGGCCAGGACAATGCGTGAATTGAAACGCCTGCTTGGTGGCTGCTAGTCCCAAGATGCCTGCTACTGTTGCCGGCTCCAGCAATTGCAACGATGCCTACTGCTTCCAGTCCTGACGCCTCGGTCCGTTGCTTTAATTGCTCTGGTTATGGACATTACCAAAATGCTTGCCCGAAGCCCAGACGTCCTGATGGCTCTTGCTTCCGATGTGGTCAGCTGTCTCATGTTTATAAGAACTGTCCACACCGTCCAAAGGTGGGTATGCCTGCTAGCCTCAGCGCGGCTTATGTTGATAGTGCTGAAGTTGTGGCTCCGTGTTGCCCATTCCAATCGGGGGTGTTTCACTTTTAATTATGACCCGAGATATGCCAAGGTTGTTAATACTTTATCTCTGTTTGACTCCGGTAGCGCTTAGAAGGTTCTGTGCGGCGAGGTTTCGTAACCAATTTCGGCAATAGGCCATTAACAAAGACCCGCTATTGTGGAGAAAAAGTTATAGGAAAGAAACGTTTGATGTCCTTCGATGAAGTTTCCAGTAGTATTAAACTTAATGATAAGATTATAATACATAAGCTAATTGTAGTCCCTGATGAATTTATTTTTAGGCCATGGATTTTACAAAAATTCATGGACTATTGTGTTTGTCGGAACGGAATTGTGCGTAACAGGCAGAAGGAGGCATCTCCGACCCCATAAACTATATATATTCTGAATCAGTATCAGTAGCCGAGTCGATTGAGCCATGTCTGTCTGTCCGTCTGTCCGTCTGTCCGTCTGTCTGTCTGTATGAACACCTGGATCTCAGAAAGTATAAGAGCTAGAGTCATCAAATTTTTGCGACAACATACGTATATATTGCAGTGTCTCAAAGTTTTTTTAAAATTTGGACACGCCCCTTCCCGCCTCCGTAAATCAGTAATAACTATTTAAAAACTACAATATTAGCTCAACAACCAAAGTTGTATATCTTACATGACAAATACTTTGCCACGGGCGTTATGTGAAAATTTCATTTAAATCGGACTATTAATAAGTGAGATCTGATACGAATTAAACTCACTTTGAACATACATTTATACTTAAGCAGACCTAATTTACGCAAGCATACCGAAGTTCAAATCTAGCGTCAGACACACAGCATTTTAAACTTTTTATTTGCATTGTATGGTAACAAAATTGGTTGACAATGCACCTTTGCCGGTTGGCCAAGGAGTGAGGCAATGGCTGAGTGGTTAGAGTGGCGGACGGCTGTGAGAGGATGCGTGTGTTCAACTCCCGGTTGAGGCGGGTGCGAATTTTCATTTATTAATTACTTATTATTTTATTTTATTTTTTTTTATTTATTTTATTCTAATAATATTCGGGCGGCGATTCCATACCGCGTCAGACACACAGCATTTTAAACTTTTTATTTGCATTGTATGGTAACAAAATTGGTTGACAATGCAGCTTTGTCGATGGGCCAAGGAGTGAGGCAATGGCCGAGTGGTTAGAGTGGCGGACGGCTGTGAGAGAATGCATGTGTTCAACTCCGTTGGGGGGTGCGAATTTTCATTTATTAATTATTTATTATTTTATTTTATTTTTTTTATTTATTTTATTCTAATAATATTCGGGCGGCGATTCCATACCGTTAAAATTTTTATTACGGTATAATATGATAATCCATGGCCTTATACAGTCAGCCCCCGACTGTAGCGTTAGTATTCTTTTTATTTATTTTATTCTAATAATATTCGGGCGGCGATTCCATACCGTTAAAATTTTTATTACGGTATAATATGATAATCCATGGCCTTATACAGTCAGCACCTGACTGTAGCGTTAGTATTCTTTTTATTTATTTTATTCTAATAATATTCGGGCGGCGATTCCATACCGTTAAAATTTTTTTATTCTAATAATAATAATATTCGGGCGGCGATTCCATACCGTTAACATTTTTATTACGGTATAATATGATAATCCATGGCCTTATACAGTCAGCACCTGACTGTAGCGTTAGTATTTTTGTACCTCTGATCATTGGTAGAGACTTACTTGAGAAAGCAGGTATTAAATTGGTTAGCGTAAAAATGCGTTATATTAAAAAGAATTGTTGCATTTTAACAAACCTGGGAAAATAAGTAACATGTTTATATATAAGTTAGTAAACCTTGGCATACTTCGGTCCTTTGACAATCATTTAAGCAACTCTGACATGCCTGCCGAGAGTATTCCGGATAAATGCAGTCTTACAATTGATAGCCGGACTTCTGCGCCACCGATCGGAAATATTGATAATTATTTTAATAGGTTTTGTGCGATTGGTGACACTTCAGAAACTGAGGAGTTGTTTAACATTAACACTGCTCTCCCTGCCGATCAATATAACGTGCTTCTGTCATCTATTAGTGAGGCTTATTACAATACGCCACTTGCGCCTTATCCTGACGACTACTGTATGAAAATAGAAACGACAAATACGATTCCTATTTACCGACGACCCCGACGTCTGTCGTACCAAGCCAAGAAAGAATTGAAGTTCGAGAAATAATAAATGATTTATTGAAGAGAAATATTATAAGACCTAGTACCTCGCCTTATGCTTCCACTATTGCGCCTCTTTAGAACACTTAGGAAACAAAAATATTTTACATTGATGGATCTTAAGAGCGGTTTTAATCAGATAAAGATGCATGAAGATTCGGTTAAACTTACTGCCTTTGTTACACCTGGCGGACAATATGAATACTTACGCATACCTTATGGACTGAAGAAATTCAATTATACGGCGCCATATTTTTAAGTTTGCTTTATAAACCTATAAACTCGGTCGTTGTGCTTTGCATTTGT
>JAEIFI010000464.1:0-15589 GCA_018901815.1 Zaprionus lachaisei | reverse complement strand
GAAAATTTTGATAATTTTGAAATTTTGAAACTAATATAAGTTTTGAAAATTTTGAAAATGTTAAAAATTATGTACATTTTTAAAATTTTGAATATGTTGAAAATCTTGAATATTCTAAAATGTTGAATTTTTGAAAATGTAGAAAATTTTTTTAAAATTTTTAAAATTTTGATAATTTTAAAAGGTATGTAAGATTTAAAAATTTTAAAAATTTGGAATATGTTGAATATTTGAAAATGTTGAATTTTTGAAAATTTTGAAAATTTTGAAAATTTTTAAATTTTGATAATTTTAAAAGTTATGTAAGTTTTAAAAATTTTGAAAATTTTAAAAATTTGGAATATGTTGAAAATGTTGAATATTTGAAAATGTTGAATTTTTGAAAATGTAAAAATTTTTGATAATTTTAAAAATTTTGAAAATGATGTACATTTGGAAATTTTAATAAATTTTAAAACTTTGAAAATTTTGAAATTTTTAACAAATTCTAAAACTTTGAAAATGTTGAAAATTATTAAATTTTGATAATTTTAAAAATTTTTTCATATTATGTAAGTCTTGAAAATTTTGAAAATGTTAAAAATTATGTAAATTTTGAAAATTTTAAAAATGTTGAATATGTTGAAAATGTTGAATATGTCGAAAATGTTGAATTTTTGAAAATGTAAAAATTTTTGATAATTTTAAAAATTTTGAAAATTGTATACATTCGGAAATTTTAATAAATTTAAAAACTTTGAAAATTTTGAAATTTTTGAAATTTTTAACAAATTCTAAAACTTTGAAAATGTTGAAAATTATTAAATTTTGATAATTTTAAAATTTTTTCAAATTATGTAAGTTTTGAAAATTTTTCAAATTATGTAAGTTTTGAAAATTTTGAAAATGTTAAAGATTATGTAAATTTTGAAAATTTTAAAAATGTTGAATATGTTGTAAATGTTGAATTTTTGAAAATGTAGAAAATTTTTTAAATTTTGATAATGTTAAAAATTTTGAAAATTAGGTAAGTTTTAAAAATGTTGAAAATTGAAAGTTTTGAAAATTTTGAAAATTTTGAAAAGTTTTTTTAATGTAAGGAAATGTTGAATTTTAAAAAATTTGAAAAATTTTAAAAATTTTAAAATGAATATGTTGAAAATTTTTGAAAATGTTGAAAATGTTGAAATTTTGAAAATGGAAAAGATTATGAAAATGTTGAATAATTTTAGAAATTTTGATAATTTAAAAATTTTGAAACTAATATAAGTTTTGAAAATTTTGAAAATGTTAAAAATTATGTACATTTTGAAAATTTTGAATATGTTAAAGATTATGTAAATTTTGAAAATTTTAAAAATGTTGAATATTTTTGAAAATGTTGAATTTTAAAAATTTTAAAATTTTTGAAAATCTTTTGAAAATTTTATATTAAAAATTTGAAAATTTTGAAAATGTTTAAAATTTTGTTGAAAATGTTGAATTTAAATGTTGAAAATGTTTTAAATTTTGAAATGTTAAAAATTTTGAAAATTTATGTAAATTTGGAAATTTTAATAAATTCAAAACTTTGAAAATTATTAAATTTTGATAATTTTAAAAATTATGTACATTTTGAAAATTTTAATAAATTTGAAAATTTTGAAAATGTTGAAAATTTAAAAAAAATGTTGAATTTTGATATGTCGGAAATGAAAATGTAGAAAATTTTTAAAATTTTTAATAATTTTGATAATTATAAAAAATTTTGAAAATAATGTAAGTTTTGAAAATTTTAAAAATTTAATGAAACATTGAAAATGTTCAAAAATTTGAAAATATAGAACATAATGATAACTTTGAAAATGTTGAAAATGTTAAAAATGATGTATATTTTGAAAATTTTAAAAATTTTAAATATGTTGATAATCTTGAATATTTGAAAATTTGAATTTTTTGAAAATTTTAAAAATTTATGATAATTTTAAAATTATGTACATTTTGAAAATTTTAATAAATTTGAAAACTTTGAAAATGTTGGAAAATTTTAAAATTTTTAAAATGTTGAATTTTGAAATGTAGGATATGTTGGAAATGTTGAATTTTTTGAAAATGTAGAAAATTTTGATAATTTTAAAAATTTTGAAAATGATTGACATTTTGAAATTTAATAAATTTGTTTGAAATTTTAATAAATTTAGAAACTTTGAAAATTGCAAAAATTTTGTAAACTTTGAAAATGTTAAACATTTTGAATTTTTGATTTGTTGGAAATATTGAATTTTGAAAAAAATTATGAAAAATTTGAAAATTTAGAAATTTTGATTATTTTCAAATTTTGAAACTAATATAGTTTTGAAAATTTTGAAAATGTTGAAAAATATGTACATTTTGAAAATTTTGAAAATGTTGAAATATTTTGAAAATTTTGAAAATTTTGAAAATGTAGAAAATTATTTTGAAAAAATTTTAAAAATTTTGAAAACTTTAAAAATGTTGAAAATTTAAAAATTTTGTAAAATGTTGAATTTTTGAAATGTCGAAATGTTGAAAATGTTGAATTTTTGAAAATTTTTGAAAATTTTTGATAATTTTAAAAGTATGTAATTTTAAAAATTTGAAAAATTTTAAAAATTTTTTGAAAATTTTGAATTTTTGAAAATTATTGAATTTTAAAATTTTGAAAATTTTGAAAATTTTGAAATTTTTAAAATGTTGAAAATTTTGAAAATGTTGAAAATTATTGAAAATGTTGAAAATTTTAAAAATTTTGAAAATTTTTGAAATGTTGAAAATTTTTGAAAATTTTGAAAATGTTTAAAAATTATGTAAGTTTTAAAAATTTTAAAAAATGTTAAAAATTTTGAATATTTTAAAATGTTGAAAATTTAATTTGATAATTTTAAAAATTGTGTACATTTTGAAAATTTTAATAAATTTGAAAACTTTGAAAATGTTGAAAATTTAAAAATTTTTAAAATGTTGAACTTTTGAAAATGTTTAGAAAATTTTTAAAATTTTAAAATTTTGATATTTATAAAAATGCTGAAAATTATGTAAGTTTTGAAAATTTTCAAAATGTTGAATATGTTGAAAATGTTGAATTTTTGAAAATGTTGAATTTTTGAAAATGTAGAAATTTTTGATAATTTTAAAAATTTTGAAAATTATGTACATTTGGAAATTTTAATAAATTTAAAAATTTTGAAAATTTTGAATTTTTAACAAATTCTAAAACTTTGAAAATGTTAAAAATTATTAAATTTTGATAATTTTAAAAAATTTTTCAAATTATGTAAGTTTTGAAAGTTTTGAAAATGTTAAAGATTATGTAAATTTTGAAAATTTTAAAAATGTTTGAATATGTTGAAAATGTTGAATTTTTGAAAATGTAGAAAATTTTTTAAATTTTATAATGTTAAAATTTTGAAAATTATGTAAGTTTTAAAAATGTTGAAAATTATGAAAGTTTTGAAAATTTTGAAAAGTTTGAAAAAGTTTAATTTTCGTAATGTCGGAAATGTTGAATTTAAAAATTTGAAAATTTTGATAAAATTTTAAAAATGTTGAATATATTGAAAATGTTGAATTTTGAAAATGTTAAAATTTTGAAAATGTAGAAATTTTTAATAATTTTAAAAATTTTGAAAATTCTGTACATTTGGAAAATTTAAAATAAATTTAAAAATTTTGAAAATTTTGAATTGTTTAACAAATTCTAAAACTTTGAAAATGTTGAAAATTATTAAATTTTGATAATTTTAAAATTTTTTCAAATTATGTAAGTTTTGAAAATTTTTTCAAAATTATGTAAGTTTTGAAAATTTTGAAAATGTTAAAGATTATGTAAATTTTGAAAATTTTAAAAATGTTGAATATGTTGTAAATGTTGAATTTTTGAAAATGTAGGAAAATTTTTAAATTTTGATAATGTTAAAAATTTTGAAAATTAGGTAAGTTTTTAAAAATGTTGAAAATTATGAAAGTTTTGAAAATTTTGAAAAGTTTGAAAAAGTTTAATTTTCGTAATGTCGGAAATGTTGAATTTTAAAAATTTGAAAATTTTGATAAAATTTTAAAAATGTTGAATATATTGAAAATGTTGAATTTTTGAAAATATAGAAAATTTGATTAACTTTGAAAATAAGAAACATTTTGAATTTTTGATTTGTCGGAAATGTTGAAAATGTTGAATTTTTTGAAAATGTAAAAGATTATGAAAATGTTGAATATTTTAGAAATTTTGATAATTTTACAAATTTTGAAACTAATATAAGTTTTGAAAATTTTGAAAATGTTAAAAATTATGTACATTTTGAAAATTTTGAATATGTTAAAGATTATGTAAATTTTGAAAATTTTAAAAATGTTGAATATGTTGAAAATGTTGAATTTTTGAAAATGTAGAAAATTTTAAAAATTTACAAATTTTGATAATTTTCAAAATTTATAAAATTATGTAAGTTTGAAAATTTTGAAAATGTTTAAAATTTTGTTTAAAATGTTGAATTTTTGAAAATGTAGAAAATGTTTTAAATTTTGATAATGTTAAAAATTTTTAAAATTATGTACATTTGGAAATTTTAATAAATTCTAAAACTTTGAAAATTATTAAATTTTGATAATTTTAAAAATTATGTACATTTTGAAAATTTTAATAAATTTGAAAACTTTGAAAATGTTGAAAATTTAAAAATTTTTAAAATGTTGAATTTTTGATATGTCGGAAATGTTGAAAATGTAGAAAATTTTTAAAATTTTAAAATTTTGATAATTATAAAAATTTTGAAAATAAAATGTAAGTTTTGAAAATTTTAAAAATGTTGAATACATTGAAAATGTTCAAAAATTTTGAAAATATAGAACATAATGATCAACTTTGAAAATGTTGAAAATGTTAAAAATGATGTATATATTTTGAAAATTTTAAAAATTTTAAAATATGTTGATAATCTTGAATATTTGAAAATGTTGAATTTTTTGAAAATGTAGAAAAGTTAGAAAATTTTGATAATTTTAAAAATTATGTACATTTTGAAAATTTTAATAAATTTGAAAACTTTGAAAATGTTGAAAATTTTAAAATTTTTAAAATGTTGAATTTTGAAATGTAGGATATATGTTGGAAATGTTGAATTTTTGAAAATGTAGAAAATTTTGATAATTTTAAAAATTTTGAAAATGATTGACATTTTGAAATTTAATAAATTTGTTTGAATTTTTAATAAATTTAGAAACTTTGAAAATTGCAAAAATTTTGAAAACTTTGAAAATGTTAAACATTTTGAATTTTTGATTTGTTGGAAATATTGAATTTTTGAAAATGTAAAAAATTATGAAAATGTTGAAAATTTAGAAATTTTGATTATTTTCAAATTTTGAAACTAATATAAGTTTTGAAAATTTTGAAAATGTTAAAAAAATTATGTACATTTTTGAAAATTTTGAATATGTTGAAAATCTTGAATATTTTAAAATGTTGAATTTTTGAAAATGTAGAAAAGGTAGAACATTTTGAAAATTTTAAAAATTATGTACATTTTGAAAATTTTAAAAATTTGAAAAATTTTGAAAATTTTGAAAATTTAAAAATTTGTAAAATTTTGAAATTTTTGAAATGTTGAAAATGTTGAAAATGTTGAAATATGTTAAAATTTTTAAAATTTTGATAATTTTTGAAAATTTTGAAAATTTTAAAAATTTTGAAATTTTAAAATGTTGAATATGAAAATTTTGAAAATTTTAAAAATTTTTAAAAAATTTTGAAAATGTTGAAAATGTTGAAATTTGAAAATTTTGAAAATTTTTAAAATTTTAAAAATTTGAAATTTTGAAAATTTAAAAATTTTAAAATTTTGAAAATTTGAAAATTTGAAAATTTTGAAAATTTTGAAAATTTTTTTAAAAAATTTGTAAATTTTGAAAATTTTGAAAATTTTAAAATTAAAAATTTTGAAATTTTGAAATTTTGAAAATTTTAAAAATTTTGAAAATTTTGAAAATTTTTTAAAATTTAATAAATTTTGAAAATGTAAAAATTTTTTGAAAATGTTGAAAATTTTGAAAATTTGAAAATTTTGAAAATTTTGAAAATTTTAAAAATTTTGAAAATTTTTTGAAAATTTTGAAAATGTTAAAATTTTGAAAATTAAAAAATTGAAAATTTTGAAAATTTTGAAAATTTTGAAAATTTTAAAAATTTTGAAATAATTTGAAATTTTTGAAAATTTGAAAATTTTGAAATTTTGAAAATTATGTAAAAAATTTTAAAAATTTTGAAATTTTGAAAATTTGAAAATGTTGAAAATTTTGAAAATTTTGAAAATTTTAAATTTTGAAAAATTTTGAAATTTTTGAAATTTGAAAATTTTAAAAATGTTGAAAATTTTGAAAATTTGAAAATGTTGAAAATTTTGAAATTTTGAAAATGTTGAAAATTTGAAAATTTTGAAAATTTTGAAAATTTTGAAAATTTTGAAAAATTTTAATTTTGAAAATTTTTAAAAAATTTTGAAAATTTTGAAAATTTTGAAAATTTTAAAAATTTTAATTTTAAAATGTTGAAAATTTTGAAAATTTTGAAAATTTTGAAAATTTTTTGAAAATTTTGAAAATGTTGAAAATTTTGAAAATTTTGAAAATTTTAAAAATTTTGAAAATTTTGAAAATTTTTGAAAATGTTGAAAATGTTGAAATTTTGAAAAATTTTGAAAATTTTGAAAATTTTGAAAATTTTGAAAATTTTAAAAATTTGAAAATTTTAAAAATAAAATTTGAAATTTTAAAAATGTTGAATTTTTGAAAATGTTGAAAATTTTGAAAATAAAAATTTTGAAAATTTTGAAAATTTTAAAATTTTGAATTTTTGAAAATGTTGAAAATTTGAAAATTTTGAAAATTTTGAAAATTTTGAAAAATTTTGAAAATTTTGAAAATTTTGAAATGTTGAAAATTTTATGTTGAATTTTTGAAAATTTAAAAATTTTGAAAATTTTGAAAATTTTGAAAATTTTGAAATTTTGAAAAAATTTTTTTGAAAATTTTGAAAATTTTAAAAATTTGAAATTTTTAAAATTTTGAAAATTTTAAAATTTTGAAATTTTGAAAATTTTAAAAATTTGAAATTTTGAAAATTTTGAATTTTAAAAATTTAAAAATTTTAAAATTTTGAAAATTTTGAAAAATTTGTTGAAAATGTTGAATTTTTGAAAATTTTGAAATTTTGAAAATTTTGAAAATGTTGAAAATTTTGAAAATTTTGAAAATGTTGAAAATTTTTTTAAAATTTTGAATAAAATTTTGAAAATTTTGAAAATTTTGAAAATTTTTAAATTTGAAATTTTAAAAATTATAAAATTTTAAAAATTTTGAAAATGTTGAAAATTTTAAAATTTTTAAAATGTTGAATTTTTGAAAATTTTAAGTTGAAAATTTTGAAAATTTTGAAAATTTTAAAATTTTGATAATTTTGAAAATTTTGAAAATGTTGAAAATTTGAAAATTTTTAAAATGTTGAAAAATTTTGAAAATGTTTGAAAATTTTTAAAATTTTAAAATTTTGAAAATTTTAAAAATGTTGAAAATTTGAAAATGTTGAAATTTTTGAAAATTTTAAAAATGTTGAAATATTTGAAAATGTTGAAATTTTTGAAAATGTTGAAAATTTTAAAAATGTAAATTTAGAAAATTTTTGAAAATTTTAAAAATTTTGAAAATTATGTAAATTTGAAAATTTTAAAAATTTAAAAATTTTGAAAATTTTGAAAATTTTGAAAATTTTAAAAAATTTTGAAAATGTTAAAAATTTTGAAATTTTGATAATTTTGAAAAATTTTTTGAAATTAATATAAGTTTTGAAAATTTTGAAAATGTTAAAAATTATGTAAATTTTGAAAATTTTAAAAATGTTTGAAAATGTTTTGAAAATGTTGAAATTTTTGAAAATGTTAAAATTTTTTCAAATTTTGAAAATTTTAAAATTTTGAAAATTTATGTAAATTTTGTAAAATTTTGAAAATTTTGAAAATTTTGAAAATTTTGAAAATTTGAAAAAGTTTAATTTTTGAAAATGTCGGAAATGTTGAAAATTTAAAAATTAAATTTTGAAAATTTTAAAAATTTTGAAATATTGAAAATGTTGAATTTTTGAAAATGTTAAATTTTTGAAAATGTAGAAAATTTTTAAAATTTTAAAATTTTGAAAATTTTAATGGTACAGTTTTAAAAATTTTGAAAATTTTAAAAATTTAAAAATGTTGAAAATTTTGAAATGTTGAAAAATTCTAAAAATTTTTGAAAATTTTAAAAATTATATAAATTTTGAAATTTTAATAAATTTAAAATTTGAAAATTTGAAAATTTTTAAAAATATTTTAAAAATTTTTCAAATTATGTAAGTTTTGAAAATTTTGAAAATGTTAAAGATTATGTAAATTTTGAAAATTTTAAAAATGTTGAATATGTTGAAAATGTTGAATTTTTGAAAATGTAGAAAATTTTTTAAATTTTGATAATGTTAAAAATTTTGAAAATTAGGTAAGTTTTTAAAAATGTTGAAAATTATGAAAGTTTTGAAAATTTTGAAAAGTTTGAAAAAGTTTAATTTTCGTAATGTCGGAAATGTTGAATTTTAAAAATTTGAAAATTTTGATAAAATTTTAAAAATGTTGAATATATTGAAAATGTTGAATTTTTGAAAATATAGAAAATTTTGATTAACTTTGAAAATGTTGAAAATGTGAAACATTTTGAATTTTTGATTTGTCGGAAATGTTGAAAATGTTGAAATTTTTTGAAAATTGTAAAAAATTTTGAAAATGTTTTTGAAATATTTTAAAAATTTTGAATAATTTTAAAAAATTTTGAAAATGTTGAAAATTTTAAAATTTTGAAAATTTTAAAAATGTTAAAAATTATGTAATTTTGAAAATTTTGAAAATTTTAAAGATTATGTAAATTTTGAAAATTTTAAAAATTTTTGAAAATTTTGAAAATGTTGAAAAAATTTGAAAATTTGAAAATTTTGAAAAATTTAAAAATTTTGAAAATTTTAAAAATTTTGAAAATTTAAAAATTTTAAAAATTTTGAAATTTTATAAATTTTGAAAATTTTGAAAATGTTTGAAAATTCTGAATTTTTGAAAATGTTGAAAATTAAAAATTTTAATAATTTTAAAAATTATGTACATTTTGAAAATTTTAATAAATTTGAAAACTTTGAAAATGTTGAAAATTTAAAAATTTTTAAAATGTTGAATTTTTGAAAATGTTGAAAATGTTGAAAATGTTAAAAAATTTTTTGAAAATTTTAAAATTTTGATAATTTTAAAAATTTTGAAAATTATGTAAGTTTTGAAAATTTTAAAAATGTTGAATATATTGAAAATGTTGAAAAATTTTGAAAATATAAAAAAATGATGAAAATTTTGAAAATGTTGAAAATTTTAAAAATTATGTAAATTTTGAAAATTTTAAAAATTTTAAATATGTTGAAAATTTTGAATATTTTGAAAATGTTGAATTTTTGAAAATGTTTTGAAAATGTTGAAAATTTTTAAATTTTGATAATTTTAAAAATTTTTAAAATGTACATTTTGAAAATTTTAATAAATTTGAAAACTTTGAAAATGTTGAAAATTTTAAAATTTTTAAAATTTGAAAATTTGAAAAATTTGAAAACTTTGAAAATGTTGAAAATTTTAAAATTTTGAAAATGTTAATTAAAATGGAAATGTTGGAATTTTTGAAAATGTAGAAAATTTTGATAATTTTAAAAATTTTGAAAATGATTGACATTTTGAAATTTAATAAATTTGTTTGAATTTTAATAAATTTAGAAACTTTGAAAATTTGCAAAAATTTTGTAAACTTTGAAAATGTTAAACATTTTGAATTTTTGATTTGTTGGAAATATTGAATTTTTGAAAATGTAAAAAATTATGAAAATGTTGAAAATTTTAGAAATTTTGATTATTTTCAAATTTTGAAACTAATATAAGTTTTGAAAATTTTGAAAATGTTAAAAATTATGTACATTTTGAAAATTTTGAATATGTTGAAAATCTTGAATATTTTAAAATGTTGAATTTTTGAAAATGTAGAAAAGGTAGAACATTTTGATAATTTTAAAAATTATGTACATTTTGAAAATTTTAATAAATTTGAAAACTTTGAAAATGTTGAAAATTTAAAAATTTGTAAAATGTTGAATTTTTGAAATGTCGGAAATGTTGAAAATGTTGAATTTTTGAAAATGTAGAAAATTTTTAAAATTTTGATAATTTTAAAAGTATGTAAGTTTTAAAATTTTTGAAAATTTTAAAAATTTGGAATATGTTGAAAATGTTGAATATTTGAAAATTTTGAATTTTTGAAAATGTAAAAATTTTTGATAATTTTAAAAATTTTGAAAATTAAGTATATTTGGAAATTTTAATAAATTTTAAAACTTTGAAAATTTTTAAATTTTGAAATTTTTAACAAATTCTAAAACTTTGAAAATGTTAAAAATTATTAAATTTTGATAATTTTAAAAATTTTTCATATTATGTAAGTTTTGAAAATGTTGAAAATGTTAAAAATTTATGTAAATTTTGAAAATTTTAAAAATTTGAATATGTTGAATATGTCGAAAATGTTGAATTTTTTGAAAATGTAGAAAATTTTAAAATTTTGATAATTTTAAAAATTTTGATAATTTTAAAAATTTACAAAATTATGTAAGTTTGAAAATTTTGAAAATGTTAAAAATTTAGTTTAAAATGTTGAAATTTTGATAATTTTAAAAATTGTGTACATTTTGAAAATTTTAATAAATTTGAAAACTTTGAAAATGTTGAAAATTTAAAAATTTTTAAAATGTTGAACTTTTGAAAATGTTAGAAAATTTTGAAGATTTTAAAATTTTGAAAATTATAAAAATGCTGAAAATTATGTAAAATTTTGAAAATTTTCAAAATGTTGAATATGTTGAAAATGTTGAATTTTTGAAAATGTTGAATTTTTTGAAAATGTAGAAATTTTTGATAATTTTAAAAATTTTGAAAATTATGTACATTTGGAAATTTATAAAAATTTAAAAATTTTGAAAATTTTGAAATTTTTAACAAATTCTAAAACTTTGAAAATGTTAAAAATTATTAAATTTTGATAATTTTAAAAATTTTTCAAATTATGTAAGTTTTGAAAGTTTTGAAAATGTTAAAGATTATGTAAATTTTGAAAATTTTAAAAATGTTTGAATATGTTGAAAATGTTGAATTTTTGAAAATGTAGAAAATTTTTTAAATTTTGATAATGTCAAAACTTTTGAAAATTATGTAAGTTTTAAAAATGTTGAAAATTATGAAAGTTTTGAAAATTTTGAAAAGTTTGAAAAAGTTTAATTTTCGTAATGTCCGAAATGTTGAATTTTAAAAATTTGAAAATTTTGATAAAATTTTAAAAATGTTGAATATATTGAAAATGTTGAATTTTTGAAAATGTTAAAATTTTGAAAATGTAGAAATTTTTAATAATTTTAAAAATTTTGAAAATTATGTACATTTGGAAATTTTAATAAATTTAAAAATTTTGAAAATTTTGAATTTTTTAACAAATTCTAAAACTTTGAAAATGTTGAAAATTATTAAATTTTGATAATTTTAAAATTTTTTCAAATTATGTAAGTTTTGAAAATTTTTCAAATTATGTAAGTTTTGAAAATTTTGAAAATGTTAAAGATTATGTAAATTTTGAAAATTTTAAAAATGTTGAATATGTTGTAAATGTTGAATTTTTGAAAATGTAGAAAATTTTTTAAATTTTGATAATGTTAAAAATTTTGAAAATTAGGTAAGTTTTAAAAATGTTGAAAATTATGAAAGTTTTGAAAATTTTGAAAAGTTTGAAAAAGTTTAATTTTCGTAATGTCGGAAATGTTGAATTTTAAAAATTTGAAAATGTTGATAAAATTTTAAAAATGTTGAATATATTGAAAATGTTGAATTTTTGAAAATATAGAAAATTTGATTAACTTTGAAAATAAGAAACATTTTGAATTTTTGATTTGTCGGAAATGTTGAAAATGTTGAATTTTTGAAAATGTAAAAGATTATGAAAATGTTGAATATTTTAGAAAATTTTGATAATTTTACAAATTTTGAAACTAATATAAGTTTTGAAAATTTTGAAAATGTTAAAAATTATGTACATTTTGAAAATTTTGAATATGTTAAAGATTATGTAAATTTTGAAAATTTTAAAAATGTTGAATATGTTTAGAAAATGTTGAATTTTTGAAAATGTAGAAAATTTTAAAAATTTAAAAAATTTGATAAATTTTCAAAATTTATAAAATTATGTAAGTTTGAAAATTTTGAAAATGTTTAAAATTTTGTTTAAAATGTTGAATTTTTGAAAATGTAGAAAATGTTTTAAATTTTGATAATGTTAAAAATTTTTAAAATTATGTACATTTGGAAATTTTAATAAATTCTAAAACTTTGAAAATTATTAAATTTTGATAATTTTAAAAATTATGTACATTTTGAAAATTTTAATAAATTTGAAAACTTTGAAAATGTTGAAAATTTAAAAATTTTTAAAATGTTGAATTTTTGATATGTCGGAAATGTTGAAAATGTAGAAAATTTTTAAAATTTTAAAATTTTGATAATTATAAAAATTTTGAAAATAATGTAAGTTTTGAAAATTTTAAAAATGTTGAATACATTGAAAATGTTCAAAAATTTGAAAATATAGAACATAATGATCAACTTTGAAAATGTTGAAAATGTTAAAAATGATGTATATTTTGAAAATTTTAAAAATTTTAAATATGTTGATAATCTGAATATTTGAAAATGTTGAATTTTTGAAAATGTAGAAAAGTTAGAAAATTTTGATAATTTTAAAAATTATGTACATTTTGAAAATTTTAATAAATTTGAAAACTTTGAAAATGTTGAAAATTTTAAAATTTTTAAAATGTTGAATTTTTGAAATGTAGGATATGTTGGAAATGTTGAATTTTTGAAAATGTAGAAAATTTTGATAATTTTAAAAATTTTGAAAATGATTGACATTTTGAAATTTAATAAATTTGTTTGAATTTTAATAAATTTAGAAACTTTGAAAATTGCAAAAATTTTGTAAACTTTGAAAATGTTAAACATTTTGAATTTTTTGATTTGTTGGAAATATTGAATTTTTGAAAAATGTAAAAAATTATGAAAATGTTGAAAATTTTAGAAATTTTGATTATTTTCAAATTTTGAAACTAATATAAGTTTTGAAAATTTTGAAAATGTTAAAAATTATGTACATTTTGAAAATTTTGAATATGTTGAAAATCTTGAATATTTTAAAATGTTGAATTTTTGAAAATGTAGAAAAGGTAGAACATTTTGATAAATTTAAAAATTATGTACATTTTGAAAATTTTAATAAATTTGAAAACTTTGAAAATGTTGAAAATTTAAAAATTTGTAAAATGTTGAATTTTTGAAATGTCGGAAATGTTGAAAATGTTGAATTTTTGAAAATGTAGAAAATTTTTAAAATTTTAAAATTTTTGATAATTTTAATGGTATGTGAGTTTTAAAAATTTAAATTTTATTTGGAAAATTTTAAAAATTTTGAATATGTTGAAAATGTTGAATTTTTAAAAATGTAGAAATTTTTGATAATTTTAAAAATTATATACATTCGGAAATTTTAATAAATTTAAAAACTTTGAAAATTTTGAAATTTTTAACAAATTTTAAAAATTTTTCAAATTATGTAAGTTTTGAAAGTTTTGAAAATGTTAAAGATTATGTAAATTTTGAAAATTTTAAAAATGTTGAATATGTTGAAAATGTTGAATTTTTGAAAATGTAGAAAATTTTTTAAATTTTGATAATGTTAAAATTTTTGAAAATTAGGTAAGTTTTAAAAATGTTGAAAATTATGAAAGTTTTGAAAATTTTGAAAAGTTTGAAAAAGTTTAATTTTCATAATGTCGGAAATGTTGAATTTTAAAAATTTGAAAATTTTGATAAAATTTTAAAAATGTTGAATATATTGAAAATGCTGAATTTTTGAAAATATAGAAAATTTTGATTAACTTTGAAAATGTTGAAAATGTGAAACATTTAGAATTTTTGATTTGTCGGAAATGTTGAAAATGTTGAAAATTTTAGAAATTTTGATAATTTTAAAAATTTTGAAACTTATGTAAGTTTTGAAATTTTTAAAAATTTTAAATATGTTGATAATCTTGAATATTTGAAAATGTTGAATTTTTGAAAATGTAGAAAATGAAGAAAATTTTAAAATTTTGATAATTTTAAAAATTTACAAAATTATGTAAGTTTGAAAATTTTGATCATTTTAAAAATTTACAAAAATTATGTAAGTTTGAAAATTTTGAAAATGTTGAAAATTTTGTTTAAAATGTTGAATTTTTGATAATTTAAAAATTATGTACATTTTGAAAATTTTAATAAATTTGAAAACTTTGAAAATGTTGAAAATTTAAAAATTTTAAAATGTTGAATTTTTGAAAATGTAGAAAATTAATTTTAAAAATTTGAAAAAAAAAAAGTTTTGAAAATTTTCAAAATGTTGAATATATTGAAAATGTTGAATTTTGAAAATGTTAAATTTTTGAAAATGTAGAAATTTTTAATAATTTTAAAAATTTTGAAAATTATGTACATTTGGAAATTTTAATAAATTTAAAAATTTTGAAATTGTTTAACAAATTCTAAAACTTTGAAAATGTTGAAAATTATTACATTTTGATAATTTTAAAAATTATGTACATTTTGAAAATTTTAATAAATTTGAAAAACTTTGAAAATGTTGAAAAGTTAAAAATTTTTAAAATGTTGAATTTTTGAAATGTTGAAAATGTTGAATTTTTGAAATTTGGAATATGTTGTAAATGTGGAATTTTTGCAAATGTAAAAAATATGTAGAAAATGTTGATAATTTTAAGAATTTTGAAAATTATGTAAATTTTGAAAATTTTAAAAATGTTGAATATGTTGAAAATGTTGAATTTTTGAAAATGTAGAAAATTTTAAAAATTTTACAAATTTTGATAATTTTCAAAATTTATAAAATTAATGTAAGTTTGAAAATTTTGAAAATGTTAAAAATTTTGTTTAAAATGTTGAATTTTTGAAAATGTAGAAAATGTTTTAAATTTTGATAATGTTAAAAATTTTTAAAATTATGTACATTTGGAAATTTTAATAAATTCTAAAAATTTGAAAATTATTAAATTTTGATAATTTATTTTAAAATTATGTACATTTTGAAAATTTTAATAAATTTGAAAACTTTGAAAATGTTGAAAATTTTAAAAATTTTTAAAATGTTGAATTTTTAATGTTGGAAATGTTGAATTTTTGAAAATGTAGAAAATTTTTATAATTTTAAAAATTTTGAAAATGATTGACATTTTGAAATTTAATAAATTTGTTTGAATTTTAATAAATTTAGAAACTTTGAAAATTTCAAAAATTTTGTAAACTTTGAAAATGTTAAACATTTTGAATTTTTGGATTTGTTGGAAATATTGAATTTTTGAAAATGTAAAAAATTATGAAAATGTTGAAAATTTTGAAAAATTTTGAAACTAATATAAGTTTTGAAAATTTTG
>JAEIFI010000463.1:0-12590 GCA_018901815.1 Zaprionus lachaisei | reverse complement strand
AAAATTTTAAACATTTTAAAAATTTTAAAATGTTGAATTTTTGAAATGTCGAAAATGTTGAATTTTTGAAAATGTAGAAATGTTGAAAATTTTGAAATTTTGAAAATTTTTTGATAATTTTGAAAATGTTAAAAATTATGTAAATTTTGAAAATTTTAAAAATGTTGAATATATTGAAAATGTAGAAAATTTGAAGTTTTGAAAATTTTGGAAAATGTCAAAAATTATGTAAATGTTAAAAATTTTAAAATTTTAAACATTTTGAAAATTTTGAAAATGTTGAAAATTAATGTCGAAAATGTTGAATTTTTGAAAATGTAGAAAATTTTTAAAATTTTGTACATTTTGCAAATTATAATACATTTGAAAAGTTTGAAAATTATGTAAATTTTGAAAATTTTAAAAATGTTGAATATGATGCAAATGTTGAATATTTGAAAATGTTGAATTTTTGAAAATGTAAAAAATTATGAAAATGTTGAAAATTTTAGAAATTTTGATAATTTTAAAAATTTTGAAACTTATGTAAGTTTTGAAAATGTTGAAAATGTTAAAAATTATGTAAATTTTGAAAATTTTAAAAATTTGGAATATGTTGAAAATGTTGAATTTTTGAATATGTTTAATTATTGAAAATGTAGAAAATTTTGATAATGTTAAAATTTTTTTAAATTATCTACATTTTAATTATGTAGATTTTGAAAATTTTAAAAATTTGGAATATGTTGAAAATGTAGAAAAATTTGAAAATTTGATAATTTTTAAATTATGCAAGTTTTGAGAATTTTGAAAATGTCAAAAATTATGTAAGTTTTGAAAATTTTAAAAATTTGGAATATGTTGAAAATGTTGAATTTTTGAAAATGTAGAAAATTTTTAAAATTTGAAAATTTGATAATTTTAAAATTTTGAAAATTTTGAAAATTTTGAAAATTTTAAAATTTTGAAAAAAATTTTGAAAATGTTGAAAATTTTTGAAAATGTTGAAAAGGTAGAAAATTTTGAAAATTTTGAAAATTTTAAAATGTTTGAAAATTTTGAAAATGTTTTTGAAAATTTTAAAAAAATTTTTGAAAATTTTGAAATTTGAAAATTTTGAAAATTTTTTGAAAATTTTAAAAATTTTGAAAATTTGAAAATGTTAATTTTGAAATTTTGAAAATTTTGAAAATTTTTAAAATTTTGAAATTTTGAAAATTTTAAAATTTTGAAAATTTTGAAAATTTTAAAAAAATTTTAAAAATGTTTTAAAATTTTGAAAATTTTGAAATTTTGAAAATTTGAAAAAAATTTTGAAAATTTTGAAAATGTTGAAAATTTTAAAAAATTTTGAAATTTTAAAAATTTGAAAAAAATTTGTAAATTTTGAAAATTTTGAAAATGTTAATGTAAATTTTGAAAATTTTAAAAATTTTTGAAAATGTTGAAAATTTGAAAATTTTGAAAAATTTGAATTTTTGAAAATGTTGAAAATTTTAAAAAAATTTTTGAAAATGTTGAAAATTTTGAAAATGTTAAATTTTTGAAAATTTTTAAAATTTTGAAAATTTTAAAATTTTGAATTTTTAAAATTTTGAAAATTTTTTTAAAAAATTTGAAAATTTTGAAAATTTTGAAAATGTTGAAAATTTTGAAATGTTTGAAAATTTTGAAAATTTTGAAAATTTTGAAAATTTTTTTTAATTTTGAAAATTTTGAAAATTATGAAAATTTTGAAAATTTTAAAAATGTTGAAATTTTGAAAATGTTGAAAATGTTGAAATTTTGAAAATTTTGAAAATTTTAAAATTTTAAAATTATGCAAGTTTTGAGAATTTTGAAAATGTTAAAAATTATGTAAATTTTGAAAATTTTAAAAATTTGAAATATGTTGAAAATGTTGAAAATTTTGAAAATGTTGAAAATTTTTGAAAATTTTAAAAATTTTGAAAATTTTAAAATTTTTGAAAATTTGAAAATTTTGAAAATTTTGAAAATGTTGAAAATTATGAAAATTTTGAAAATTTTAAAAATTTTGAAAATTTTGAAAATGTTGAATTTTTTGAAAATGTTGAAAATGTTTGAAATTTTGAAAATGTTGAAAATGTTTTGAAAATTTTGAAAATTTTGAAAATTTTAAAAATTATGTAAATTTTGAAAATTTTGAAAATTTTGAATATTTTGAAAATGTAGAAAATTTTGAAAATTTTGAAAATTTTGAAAATGTTAAAAATTATGTAAATTTTGAAAATTTTAAAAATTTGAAAATTTTGAAAATTTTGAAAATTTTTAAAATGTTGAAAATTTTGAAAATGTTGGAAATGTTGAAATTTTGAAAATGTTGAAAAATTTTAAAAATTTTAAAAAATTTTGAAAATTTTGAAAATGTTGAAAATTTTTGAAAAATTTGAAAATTTTAAAAATTGTTGAAAATTTTAAAAATGTTGAATTTTGAAAATGTAGAAAATGTTTAGAAAATTTGAAATTTTGAAAATTTTGAAAATGTTTGAAAATTATGTAAATTTTGAAAATTTTAAAAATGTTGAATATGATGCAAATGTTGAATATTTGAAAATGTTGAATTTTTGAAAATGTAAAAAATTATGAAAATGTTGAAAATTTTAGAAATTTTGATAATTTTAAAAATTTTGAAACTTATGTAAGTTTTGAAAATGTTGAAAATGTTAAAAATTATGTAAATTTTGAAAATTTTAAAAATTTGGAATATGTTGAAAATGTTGAATTTTTGAATATGTTTAATTATTGAAAATGTAGAAAATTTTGATAATGTTAAAATTTTTTTAAATTATCTACATTTTAATTATGTAGATTTTGAAAATTTTAAAAATTTGGAATATGTTGAAAATGTAGAAAAATTTGAAAATTTGATAATTTTTAAATTATGCAAGTTTTGAGAATTTTGAAAATGTCAAAAATTATGTAAGTTTTGAAAATTTTAAAAATTTGGAATATGTTGAAAATGTTGAATTTTTGAAAATGTAGAAAATTTTTTAAAATTTTAAAATTTTGATAATTTTAAAATTATGTATGTTTTGAAAATTTTGAAAATTTTGAAAATTTTGAAAATTTTGAAAATTTTAAAATGTTGAAAATTTTGAAATGTCGGAAATGTTGAAATTTGAAATTTTGAAAATGTAGAAAATTTTGAAAATTTTGAAAATGTTTTAAAATAATTTTTTGAAAATTTTAAAAATTTTGAAAATTTTGAAAATTTTAAAAATTTTGAATATGTTGAAAATGTAGAAAATTTTTAAAATTTTGAAAATTTGATAATTTTTAAATTATGCAAGTTTTGAAAATTTTGAAAATGTTAAAAATTTATGTAAATTTTGAAAATTTTAAAAATTTGAAAATTGTTGAAAATGTTGAAAATTTTGAAAATTTTGAAAATTTTGAAAATTTTATTTGAAAATTTTTGAAAATTTGAAAATTTTGAAAATTTTGAAAATTTTTTAAAATTTTTAAATGTTTGAAAATTTTGAAAATTTTGAAAATTTTGAAAATTTTGAAAATTTTGAAAATTTAGAAAATTTAGAAAATTTTGAAAATTTTGAAAATGTTAAAAATTATGTAAATTTTGAAAATTTTGAAAATTTTGAAAATTTTTAAAATTTGAAAATTTGAAAATTTTGAAAATTTTGAAAATGTTTGAAAATTTTGAAAATGTAAAAAAAATTTGAAAATTTTGAAAATTTTGAAAATGTTAAAAATTTTGTAAATTTTGAAAATTTTGAAAATGTTGAATATTTTGAAAATGTAGAAAATTTTGAAAAGTTTTGAAAATTTTGCAAATGTCAAAAATTATGTAAATGTTGAAAATTTTAAAATTTTAAAAATTTTGAAAATTTTTAAAATGTTGAAAATTTTGAAATGTCGGAAATGTTGAAATTTGAAAATTTTGAAAATGTTGAAAATTTTTTAAATTATGTACATTTTGAAAATTATAATACATTTTGAAAAGTTTGAAAATTATGTAAATTTTGAAAATTTTAAAAATGTTGAATATGATGCAAATGTTGAATATTTGAAAATGTTGAATTTTTGAAAATGTAAAAAATTATGAAAATGTTGAAAATTTTAAAAGAAATTTTGATAATTTTAAAAATTTTGAAACTTAATTTTAAAGTTTTGAAAATGTTGAAAATGTTTTAAAATTATGTAAATTTTGAAAATTTTAAAAATTTGAAATATGTTGAAAATGTTGAAAATTTTGAAAATTTTTTAAAATTTTGAAAATGTTTGAAAATTTTGATAATGTTTGAAAATTTTTAAAATTTTGAAAATTTTAATTATGTAAATTTTGAAATTTTTTAAAAATTTGAAAATTTTGAAAATTTTGAAAATGTAGAAAATTTTGAAAATTTTAAAATTTTGAAATTTGAAAATTATTGAAAATGTTAAAAATTATGTAAGTTTTGAAAATTTTGAAAATGTTAAAAATTATGTAAAATTTTGAAAATTTTAAAAATTTTGAAAATGTTGAAAAAATGTTGAATTTTTGAAAATGTAGAAAAATGTAGAAAATTTTGATAATTTTGAAAATGTTAAAAATTATGTAATTTAAAATTTTGAAAATTTTAAAAATTTTGAATATGTTGAAAATGTTGAAAATTTTTAAAATTTGAAAATTTGAAAATTTTTAAATTTTGAAAATTTTTGAAAATTTTGAAAATGTTAAAAATTATGTAAATTTTGAAAATTTTAAAAATTTTGAATATTTGAAAATGTTGAAAATTTGAAAAATTTTGAAAATTTTTTAAAATTTTGAAAATTTTGAAAATTTTGAAAATTTGAAAAATTAAATTTTGAAAATTTTAATAAATTTTTGAAAATGTTGAAAATGTTGAAAATTTTAAAAATGTTGAAAATGTTGAAATTTTTTAAATTTGAAAATTTTGAAATTTTGAAAATTTTTTGAAAATGTTAAAAATTATGTAAATTTTGAAAATTTTAAAATTTTGAAAAATTTTTGAAATTTTGAAAATGTTGAAAATTTTGAAAATTTTGAAAATTTTGAAATTTTAAATTTGTAAATTTGTGAAAATTTTGAATTTTTGAAAATGTTAAAAATTTTGAAAATTTTGAAAATTTTGAATATTTTGAAAATGTTGAAAATGTTGAATTTTTGAAAATGTTGAAAATTTTTAAATTTGAAAATTTTGATAATTTTAAAATTTTTTGAAAATTATGTAAATTTTGAAAATTTTAAAATTTTGAAATTTGAAAAATTTTGAAAATTTTGAAAATGTTGAAAAATTTGAAATATGTTTTTTAAAATGTTGAAAATTTTGAAAATTTTGAAAATTTTGAAAAAATTGAAAATTTTGAAAATTTTAAAAATTTTGAAATTTTGAAAATTTTGAAAATTTTGAAATTATTTTGAAAATGTTTAAAAATTTTTAAAAATTTTGAAAATTTTGAAAATTTTTAAATTTTGAAAATTTTGAAAATTTTGAAAATGTTAAAAATTTGAAAATTTTGAAAATGTTAAAAATTTTGAAAATGTTGAAAATTTTGAAAATTTGAAAATTTTGAAAATTTTGAAAATTTTGAAAATTTGAAAATTTTTTAATTTTTTGAAAATTTTGAAAATTTTGAAAATTTTGAAAAATTTTGAAAATTTTTGAAAATGTTGAAAAATTTTGAAATTTTGAAAATTTTGAAAATTTTATAAAATTTTGAAATTTTGAAAATTTTGAAAATTTTGAAAATTTTGAAAATTTTAAAAATTTGAAAATGTTGAAAATGTTGAAAATTTTGAAAATTTTGAAAATTTTGAAATTTTAAAAAAAATTTTGAAAATTTTAAAAATTTTTGAAAATTTTGAAAATTTTGAAAATTTTTTGAAAAATTTTGAAAAATTTGAAATTTTGAAAATAAAAATTTTGAAAATTTGAAAATGTTGAAAATTTTGAAAATGTTGAAAATTTGAAAATGTTGAAAATTTTTGAAAATTTTTTGAAAATTTTGAAATGTTTGAAAATTTTGTAAAAATTTTGAAAATTTTAAAAATTTTGAATATGTTGAAAATGTAGAAAATTTGAAAATTTGAAAAATTTGAAAATTTGAAAATTTTGAAAAAAATTTTGAAAATTTTAAAAATTTTAAAATTTTTGAAAATTTTGAAAATTTTAAAATGTTGAATTTTTGAAATGTCGGAAATGTTGAATTTTTGAAAATGTAGGAAAATTTTTTTAAAATTTTGTACATTTTGCAAATTATAATACATTTGAAAAGTTTGAAAATTATGTAAATTTTGAAAATTTTAAAAATGTTGAATATGATGCAAATGTTGAATATTTGAAAATGTTGAATTTTTGAAAATGTAAAAAATTATGAAAATGTTGAAAATTTTAGAAATTTTGATAATTTTAAAAATTTTTGAAACTTATGTAAGTTTTGAAAATGTTGAAAATGTTAAAAATTATGTAAATTTTGAAAATTTTAAAAATTTGGAATATGTTGAAAATGTTGAATTTTTGAATATGTTTAATTATTGAAAATGTAGAAAATTTTGATAAAATTTTGAAAATTTTTTTAATTTTTTAATTATGTAAATTTTGAAAATTTTAAAAATTTGAAATATGTTGAAAATTTTGAAAAATTTGAAAATTTGAAAATTTTTAAAATTTTGAAAATTTTGAAAATTTTGAAAATGTCAAAAATTATGTAAATTTTGAAAATTTTAAAAATTTTGAATATTGTAAATGAAAATGTTGAATTTTTTGAAAATGTTGAAAATTTTGAAAATTTTTAAAAATTTTGAAAATGTTGAAAATTTTAGAAATTTTGAAAATTTTAAAAATTTTGAAATATTTTGAAAATTTTGAAAATTTTTTTGAAAATGTTGAAAATGTTGAAAATTTTGAAAATTTTGAAAATTTTAAAATTTTGAAAATTTTGAAAATTTTAAAAATTTTGAAAATTTTTAAAAATGTTGAATATGTTGAAAATGTTGAAAATTTTGAAAATTTTGAAAATTTGAAAATTTTTAAATTATGTAAGTTTTGAAAATTTTGAAAATGTTGAAAAAATTTTGAAAATTTTAAAATTTTGAAATTTTGAAAATGTAAAAAATTTGAATATTTGAAAATTTTGAAAATTTTGAAAATTTTGAAAATTTTGAATTTTAAAATTATGTAAGTTTTGAAAATTTTAAAATTTTGAAAATTTTAAAAATGTTGAAAATTTTGAAAATTTTAAATTTTGAAAATTTTGAAAATGTTGAATTTTTGAAAATGTAGGTAGAAAATTTTGATAATTTTGAAAATGTTAAAAATTATGTAAATTTTTGAAAATTTTAAAAATTTTGAATATGTTGAAAATGTAGAAAATTTGAAAATTTTGAAATGAAAAATTTTTGAAAATTTTGAAAATTTTGAAAATTTTGAAAATTTTAAAATTTTGAAAATTTTAAAAATTTTGAAAATTTGTAAAAATTTTGAAAATGTTGAAATTTTGAAAATAAAAATGTTGAAAATTTTTAAATTTTAATAATGTTAAAATTTATGTAAATTTTTTGAAAATTTTAAAAATTTTGAAAATTTTGAAAATGTTGAAAATTTTGAAAATTTTTAAAATGTTGAATTTTGAAAATGTTGAAATGTTGAAAATTTTGAATTTTTGAAAATGTAAAAAATTATGAAAATGTTGAAAATTTTAGAAATTTTGATAATTTTAAAAATTTTGAAAATTATGTAAGTTTTGAAAATTTTGAAAATGTTAAAAATTATGTAAATTTTGAAAATTTTAAAAATTTTGAATATGTTGAAAATGTTGAAAATTTTGAATTTTTTGAAAATGAATGTAGAAAATTTTGAAAATTTTAAAAATTTTTAAAATTTTGTACATTTAATTATGTAAATTTTGAAAATTTTAAAAATTTGGAATATGTTAAAATGAAAATGTTGAAATTTTGAAATTTGAAAATTTTGAAAATTTTTAAAATTTTGAAAATTTTGAAAATTTTGAAAATGTCAAAAATTTTGTAAATTTTGAAAATTTTAAAAATTTGAAAATGTTGAAAATGTTGAATTTTTGAAAATGTTGAAAATTTTTAAAATTTTGAAAATTTTGAAAATTTTAAAAATTATGTAAATTTTGAAAATTTTGAAAATTTTGAAAATTTTGAAAATTTTGAAAATTTTGAAAATTTTGAAAATTTTGAAAATTTGAAATTAAAATTTGAAAATTTTGAAAATTTTGAAAATTTTAAAATTTTGAAAATTTTGAAAATGTAGAAAATTTTGAAAATTTTGAAAATTTTGAAATTTTTTAAATTTTGAAAATTTTGAAAATTTTGAAAATGTTAAAAATTATGTAAATTTTGAAAATTTTAAAAATTTTGAATATGTTGAAAATGTTGAATTTTTGAAAATGTTGAATTTTTGAAAATGTAGAAAATTTTGAAAATTTTGAAAATTTTAAAAAATTATGTAAATTTTTTGAAAATTTTAAAAATTTTGAAAATTTTTAAAATGTTGAAAATTTTGAAATTTTGAAAATTTTGAAATTTTGAAAATGTAGAAAATTTTGAAAATTTTGAAAATTTTGAAAATTTTAAAAATTATGTAAATTTTGAAAATTTTAAAAATTTGAATATGTTGAAAATGTTGAATTTTTGAAAATGTTGAAAATTTTGAAAATTTTTGAAAATTTTGAAAATTTTGAAAATTTTGAAAATTTTGAAAATTTTGAAAATTTGTAAAATTTTGAAAATGTTGAATTTTTTGAAAATGTTGAAAATGTTGAAAATTTGAAAATTTTTGAAAATGTTGAAATTTTGAAAATTTTGAAATTTTGAAAATTTTGAAAATTAAAAATTTGAAAATTTTGAAAATTTTGAAAATGTTGAAAAATTTTGAAAATTTTGAAAATTTTGAAATTTTGAAATTTTGAAAATGTTAAAAATTATGTAAATTTTGAAAATTTTAAAAATTTGGAATATGTTGAAAATGTTGAAAATTTTGAAAATGTTTAAAAATTTTTGAAATTTATGAAAATTTTGAAAATTTTGAAAATGTTTTAAAAATTATGTAAATTTTGAAAATTTTAAAAATTTGGAATATGTTGAAAATGTTGAATTTTTGAAAATGTTTAAAATGTTTAAAATTTTGAAAATTTTGATAATTTTAAAATTATTTTTTTGAAAATTTTGAAAATTTTAAAATTTTGTAAATTTTGAAAATTTTAAAAATTTGGAATATGTTGAAAATGTTGAAAAATTTTTGAAAATTTAATAATTTTGAAAATTTTGAAATGTTTTGAAAATTTTGAAAATTTTGAAAATTTTGAAAATTTTGAAAATTTTAAAAATGTTGAATATGTTGAAAATTTTTGAAAATGTAGAAAATTTTAAAATTTGAAAATTTGATAATTTTAAAATTATGTAAGTTTTGAAAATTTTGAAAATTTTAAACATTTTGAAAATTTTAAAAATGTTGAATTTTTGAAAATTTTGAAAATGTTGAATTTTTGAAAATGTTGAAAATGTTAAAAATTTTTAAAAATTTTGATAATTTTGAAAATTTTGAAAATTTTTGAAAATTTTGAAAATTTTAAAAATTTTTGAAAATTTTAAAAATTTGGAAATTTTGAAAATGTTGAAAATTTTGAAAATTTGAAAATTTTAAAATTTTGAAAATTTTGAAAATGTTGAAAATTTTGAAAATTTTGAAAATGTTGAAAATTTGTAAAAATTTTGAAAATTTTAAAAATTTGGAATATGTTGAAAATGTTGAAAATTTTGAAAATGTTGTTAAAATTTTGAAATTTTGAAATTTTGAAAATGTTAAAAATTATGAAAATTTTGAAAATTTTAAAAATTTTGAAAATTTTTAAAATGTTGAAAATTTTGAAAATGTTGAAAATTTTGAAAATTTTGAAAATGTTGAAAATTTTGAAAATTTTTGAAAATTTTGAAAATGTTAAAAATTTGAAAATTTTGAAAATTTTGAAAATGTTGAAAATTTTGAAAATGTTAAAATTTGAAAATTTTGAATTTGAAAAATTTTTGAAAAAAAATTTGAAAAATTATTGAAAATTTTGAAAATTTTAAAAATTTTGAAAATTTTGAAAATGTTGAAAATTTTGAAAATGTTGAAAATTTGAAAATGTTGAAAATTTGAAAATGTTGAAAATTTGTAAATTTTGAAAATTTTAAATTTGAAAATTTGAAAATTTTGAAAATTTTGAAATTTTGAAAATTTTGAAAATTTTGAAAATGTTGAAAATGTTGAAAATTTTGAAAATGTTGAATTTTGAAAATGTAAAAAATTTGTTGAAAATGTTGAAAATTTTGAAAATGTTTTTGAAAATGTTTTGAAAATTTGAAAATTTTGGAAATTTTGAAAATTTTTGAAAATGTTGAAAAATTTTGTAAAATTTGAAAAATTTGAAAATTTTAAAAATTTTGAAAATTTTAAAATTTTGAAAATTTTTGAAAATGTTGAAAATTTTGAAAATTTTGAAAATTTTGTTATTATTTTAAATTATGAATATTTTGAAAATTTTGAAAATGTTGAAAATTTTGAAAATTTTGAAAATGTTGAAAATTTTGAAAATTTTGAAAATTTTGAAAATTTTGAAAATTTTGAAAATTTTAAAAATTTTGAAAATTTTGAAAATTTTGAAAATTTTGAAATTTTGAAAATTTTGAAAATTTTGAAAATTTGAAAATGTTGAAAATGTTGAAAATTTTGAAAATTTTGAAAATTTTAAAAATTTTGAAAATTTTGAAAATTTTGAATTTTTGAAAATTTTAAAATTTTGAAAATTTTGAAAATTTTGAAAAATGTTGAAATTTTTGAAAATTTTGAAAATTTTGAAAATTTTGAAAATTTTGAAAATTTTAAAAATTTGAAAATTTTGAAAATTTTGAAAATTTTAAAAATTTTGAAAATTTTGAAAATTTTGAATATGTTTGAAAATTTTAAAATTTTGAAAATTTTGAAAATTGTTGAAAATTTTGAAAATTTTGAAAATTTTAAAATGTTGAATTTTTGAAATTTGAAAATTTTGAAAATTTTGAAAATTTTTAAAAAAAATTTTTGGAAAATTTTGAAATTGTTGAAAATTTTTGAAAAAATTTTGAATATTTGAAAATGTAGAAAATTTTTGAAAATTTTGAAAATTTTAAAATTTTGAAATTTTGAAAATTTTAAAAATTTGAATTTTGAAAATGTCAAAATTTTGAAAATGTTAAAAATTTGAAAATTTTGAAAATGTAAAAAATTTGGAAAATTTTAAAAATTTTGTAATTTTTGATTTTGAAAATTTTAAATGTTGAATTTTGAAAATTTTTGAAAATTTGAAAATTTTGAAAATGTTGAAAATTATGTTGATTTTGAAAATTTTAAAAATTTTGAAAATTTGAAAATTATGAAAATTTTGAAAATTTTTGAAAATGTTGAAAATTTTGAAAATGAAAATTTTAAAATATTTGAAAATTTTGAAAATTTTTGAAAATGTTAAAAATTTTGAAAATTTTGAAAATTTTAAAATTTTGAAAATTTTGAAAATTTTGAAAATGTTTTTGAAAATGTTGAAAATTTTGAAAATTTTGAAAATTTTGAAAATTTTAAAAATTTTGAATATTTTGAAAATGTTGAAAATTTTGAAAATTTGAATTATTTAAAATTTTGAAAATTTTGAAAATTTTGAAAATGTAAATTTTGAAAATTTTGAAAATTTGAAAAATGTTGAATTTTTGAAAATTTTGAAAATTTGAAAATTTGAAAATTTTGAAAATTTTAAAATTTAGAAAATTTTGAAAATGTTGAAATTTTTGAAAATTTTGAAAATTTTGGAAATTTTGAAAATTTTGAAAATTTTTTAAAATGTAGAATTTTGAAAATGTTGAAAATTTTGAAAATGTAAAATTTTTGAAAATTTTGATAATTTTGAAAATGTTAAAAATTATGTAAATTTTGAAAATTTTAAAAATGTTGAATATGTTGAAAATGTTGAAAATTTGAAAATGTTGAAAATTTTGAAAATTTTGAAAATTTTAAAAATTTTGAAAATTTTGGAAATTTTGAAAATTTTAAAAATTTTTTTTAAATTTTGAAAATTTGAAAATGTTAAAATTTTTGAATTTTGAAAATTTTAAAAATTTGGAATATGTTGAAAATGTTGAAAATTTTGAAAATTTTTTAATTTTGAAAATTTAAAAAATTTTGTAATGTTTTTGAAATTTGAAATTTGTGAAAATTTTGAAAATTTGAAAATGTAAAATTTTGAAAATTTTAAAAATGTTGAAAATTTTGAAAATTTTAAAAATTTGAAAATTTTGAAAATTTTGAAAATGTTAAAAATTTTGTAAATGTTTGAAAATTTTGAAAATTTTAAAATGTTGAATTTTTGAAAATGTAAAATGTTAAAATTTTTTGAAAATTTCGAAAATTTTGTAATTTTGAAAATTTTAAAAATTTTGAATATTTTGAAAATGTTGAAAATTTTAAATTTTTTTTAAAATTTTGCAAATTTGAAAATTTTGAAAATGTTAAAAATTATGTAAGTTTTGAAAATTTTAAAAATGTTGAATATGTTGAAAATGTATGAATTTTTGAAAATGTTGAATTTTGAAAATG
>JAEIFI010000462.1:0-31947 GCA_018901815.1 Zaprionus lachaisei | reverse complement strand
AATACTAAATCAATGAACAATATATATGTTTATATAAATGCGTATTTATAAAGTAATACATGCAATTATATATAAGTATATAATATGTTCAACACTCACTAAGCTCATATCACTGAGCATATTCGCTGCAAAGCTGACATAAACTCTGCACTACAATAATAATATCATGACAAACAATGCACATTACACCCATACATAAAACCCACTCATCTCAGCTTGCACCAGCAAAGCTGGTTGCTTGCTCTTTAACACTCACCAATACCCTATTGCTCTGATGAACAAGTCAATAATATACTTAAAGTATATACATCTCAATTATACATGCATGCTGCAATTCCTTTAATTATCACTACTTGAATTAGACTAACACATTTACCCACTCATAATAACAAAACTGATAGCATGTATGAATATGCATTGCATACACATACATATAAATCAATGTATACTTTTATAACATTACTTCAATTCATCTCGCAACTCTGCCATCTTCACCTTGCAAACTCATTAGAACCAAATTAACTTTGGGCTACGCACCAACTATCTCACAGCCTGTTTAACGCTTGCTGTAATCTGGTAGTCCCAATTCTAGGGAAATCCCAGTATTTCCCTACTCCCACTCCCATCAATGCTACCTGTTATTATAGACTAGCAACTCACATTTTCCCTTCTCTCTCTCTCTACGGACGAAACACCTACCACTGGACCGCCGTCGATCACCTGGATCATCGCAACAAAGGACTACTTGCAGACCTACCCGTGGCAATCCAATTTACTGAAGAAAACCCACGAATTCAGCCTCATCACACAATACCTTCTCTCTTATGGACTCTACTTGGAAACCAGTTGCATCCTGTGACAGAAACAGCACCCATTTCTGCCTACACTGGTTTCACCCACACCAAATGATTCAGCTCTACTGCATTCTGAGAACACAACTGGATGATTACGATATCCAGATCAGAACATTTTCTCTGGCACCATCCTATGGCTTACCATACACAAGCCCTGGCAGCCAATACATATCCAGCTGAGTCACCTGAGGACGACTCGACACCTATCTTTGGCTGTAACTGGCATACACACATCCACAACTACTGGAGACTGTAGCTTCGCCTATCCTGCGACCTTCGCTGGAGGACTTCGGACCCTGATCAGGATTACTGATCAGACAACTTCTGTTCTGCCAGAAGCTAACCTACGCTTCACTGGCCTAACATATGTCCACTTGACTACAAAGGATTATCACCATCCTAGCTGTGACAATCTTCCCTGCTGAGCTGGTACCTACTACCTCAGACGTCAACACACAACACCCTATTGGTCGTCATTTGGAAGTCAGAAGCATTCTGTGACCGACTCAACGCTCACTTCTGCTCAAACTGGCTTCTTCATATTTATCAACACTGGAACCTGCTGCATCACCTCCTCGAGATCTTTGCTCAGGATGCCACTCGTGGGATCAAAATGCTCACCTGCTGACAACATGGGATCACTAACGACACCATATGTGACCATCACTCTACTCATCATCAGAGAGGCCCATATCTCTAACTCAAGTCGACATGCAGCTTGCATCCTTGGTCATCAACTCAAGGCCAACGGAGACACCCACAGATGACATCACACTCACCTTTGGCTCTTCCTGGCCTTCCTTCCTCACTGCCTCGAATCTACGGCTTCACTTACACTGTGATTTCTTTGCTGGAGGACTCACAGATCTGATCAATTCCACACTGATCAATCAATCAACTATTTGCCCACTTGGCAATTAACCCCACTGAGTGAACACCTAACGTTCAGCCTCTGTGGAACATCATCATCAGCCTTCCGGTCAACACCCTGCTCCCAGCTTCATTCATTGATCAACTCTCATCACAGTCTACTGACTTTACATCCTCAACGCTGGACTCTGCAGCTTTTGATCAGGACCCATCTGATCAGACATCTACTGCTTTGCCAGGAATCACATTAATTCCTGGTTCATCAGATGCCACGCTACGATAATAAGGGACTGCCAGCATTACCACCTGCGGCTTCATCACATCAGCTAGATGTGAATCCCTAATATTTGACTCATCACGTTTTTCAACATTCTTGTGGCCTACTATTCTTGCCTGCAGAGCTGCCTATTGCAAACAAAGCACTATTTTTGGCTCCCTCCGGCATACACACTCACACATCTGGAGCTCCAGCTCATACTATCTGTGACTCCCGCTGGAGGCCTCCAAAACTGGCCAGTAATAGCTGGTCAGCCACCCACTGCTTCGCAAGAAGCCACAACACTATCTGGACCACCATGCTCCTCACCGGATGTCAACATGGGATTGCCAGCAGTGCCACCTGCGGCCTACAATCCAGCTGGATGAGAATCCCCAACTTTAAACCTTCAGTCCGTATCAATGCCAACCACTGGCCCTCAACTTGAATACCGGCGTAGCTTCTCGTGGCCGACTACGTATAGTCTCGACCCGACCTCGACCTTCACCTGTGCTACGCTGTTTCAACTGCCACCGCAACTACGTCAAGTATCTGCAGCAACATCATCGCCAATCATCGCTGGAGGACACTACGACCCCGACAGTACTAGACTGACCTGTCACTCACTGGCTCTCCAGAATCTAGCTTATTAGCTACGTCAACCCCGCACTTGTGCGTACTGCCCCATTCTTTTGGAATGCGAGGGTGAACACCTGGCTGCGCTTCCCTGCGTCGCGTCAAGGGGCTTCTCGAAAGTTAAGCCTCCCTTAGGCGTTACGTATGCAGCAATGGCGCTAGGATCGTACCCCTTTCATCTCCATATAAGAGAATCGAGGCGCCGCCGTCATAGTTTGTAATTTAGTATGTAGCGGCAATAGGCCGTAGTTTTTAAGTAGGGAGTCCGCTGTAAAGCAATGAAAACGATTTGTAAAGCATTTATGCTAACAATAAAAAAGTAACCAGCGCCCAGTTTTCCCCCCATATCCACAGCCTAGATGTTGTGCTCTGTGCGGTCGAATTCTGGTAATAACGGTTTGGCGAAAATAGTGCACCTGCCATGGTCACAAACTAGAAAAGCTTTAATCATAAGTCATTATAAATTACAACTCTTTATCCACATATTGTGAATAATTGCATAAGGCAATTGGAAAATCTGCTGTTGAATTCATCTAGTTTCCAGTCACCCCTTCTGTAAAATTCAAGGAAACAATTATCAATTCCTATAATTAAGGTATTAACAATAAATTATTTACTCACTACAGTCACAACAGTCCTCTACATGAATAACAGCGTCCTGCTTCTCTAAATTACTTAATAGATGCATACAGTGAACAATTGCATTATATGCAAATAGTCAATCTGCTGATTTATCCAGCCAGTCTCCAGTCATTCCTCCTGTATAAGGAAATAACATTGATATCTACAATTAATTCTCACTTAATTTCAAATGCTTACCACAGACATATAGTCCACTGTATGGACAATTGTATCCGGCTTTGCTCTCTACCCGTTACAAATTATAGCCTTTAAACACATGCTTTTAAATATTAATAAATCACACTGAATGCAAATAGTCAATTGATATGTATTCAATCAGCCTCCAGTCACCCATCTCTCCTGAAATTAATAAAGAATGAAAGAATCATTAATACTTACAATCTATCAACACTTAACTTAATTCCTGTTAAATCAGTCAGCTTAATCAGCAATGTATTCCACTAAATAAATTCAGCTTACTGCCAGTCACCTCCATAATCAATACTGGGAAACCAATAATCCAATATATTCAAATAATGCTAATAACCTTGCCTCCATTCAGCTGATCTTACTCAGCAATAAACACAATGTGACCGTTTATGGTAGCAAATACTGCAACTAGCCTCAGTGCTGTCAAATAGTGAAAGTTCACTACTCCTTACTCGCTACTTACTCTTGCATCGATATATCGATAACATGCAAATGCTACATAGAAAGTCGATAACTCTCCTGTATAACTCTATTTCAACTTATAAACCCCTTACCCGCAATTAATTAATATGCAACACGCAATTAAAATGCTGCCCAAATACGGGCACAGCCGATAATCCTGCTGCTTAAGTGAGATCCCCCTTAGCAGTAACCCTATGTCAACATTAAGCTATCGCTTTTAAGCATATACCAAACATATATAAGCATTGACTATGCCGCTCTGACGAACGCACCAATTCCATCCAACGTAATGAGTTACACATTCACTCACTTCTATACATGCATAAGCAAAGCATAAGCATATGAACTTTGTATGAATAAGAAACTTAGTTAATATCCAGCATATAAATATGCATATTCATTTCAGTAAATATCAGTCATCTCCAATTATATATTTATAACCAAATACATGTTAAATAATACATGTTAAATATATATCATATAAACTTGGCCATAACTTTATATTGCTCACTACAACTACTCTACACCCATTCAGTAACAACAACAAGCAAGTCAATGAATGCATACATATACGAGTGCATATTTATACGCACATATATTTATGCATACTCATTAACTGACTACCAACATACCAATAAGTGCAACTTCCCCCCAACGCACTATAGGTTCTCTAACTAGTATTATGATTACCTCTCAACTCATTATAAACTTAATAACTATTAACTAACCACTAATAATACTAATAACACTCACCTCACCCATATTGAATAAACCATCAATATGCGTTGTACATAATGCAATTCACTCATTGGTGGCAAACTTCTTTGCATCAAACCCCCTCATCCCAATGCTTTCACTGCATGCATTCTACAATTTCATCAAGGTCTAATCCTATATATTATAACCTCCAACTATACAGTCTTGTTGATGTATCAATATTCACTGTACTAAAGTTTACACTCACCATCTAACTCACCTGTCATAACCCAATCCGATTTTCTTCAAATTAAGCTGAATAAATTAAACTAGCTAGCCCTAATTAAGCAAGTCAATAATTTATTCAACATATAATAAAAGTCTTATAGTGACACTAAGTAAACTCAGTGTCAAACTTTTACCCGCTTAACAATACCTAAATCAATGAACAATATATATGTTTATATAAATGCGTATTTATAAAGTAATACATGCAATTATATATAAGTATATAATATGTTCAACACTCACTAAGCTCATATCACTGAGCATATTCGCTGCAAAGCTGACATAAACTCTGCACTACAATAATAATATCGCCAAACAATGCACATTACACCCATACATAAAACCCACTCATCTCAGCTTGCACCAGCAAAGCTGGTTGCTTGCTCTTTAACACTCACCAATACCCTATTGCTCTGATGAACAAGTCAATAATATACTTAAAGTATATACATCTCAATTATACATGCATGCTGCAATTCCTTTAATTATCACTACTTGAATTAGACTAACACATTTACCCACTCATAATAACAAAACTGATAGCATGTATGAATATGCATTGCATACACATACATATAAATCAATGTATACTTTTATAACATTACTTCAATTCATCTCGCAACTCTGCCATCTTCACCTTGCAAACTCATTAGAACCAAATTAACTTTGGGCTACGCACCAACTATCTCACAGCCTGTTTAACGCTTGCTGTAATCTGGTAGTCCCCAATTCTAGGGAAATCCCAGTATTTCCCTACTCCCACTCCCATCAATGCTACCTGTTATTATAGACTAGCAACTCACATTTTCCCTTCTCTCTCTCTCTACGGACGAAACACCTACCACTGGACCGCCGTCGATCACCTGGATCATCGCAACAAAGGACTACTTGCAGACCTACCCGTGGCAATCCAATTTACTGAAGAAAACCCACGAATTCAGCCTCATCACACAATACCTTCTCTCTTATGGACTCTACTTGGAAACCAGTTGCATCCTGTGACAGAAACAGCACCCATTTCTGCCTACACTGGTTTCACCCACACCAAATGATTCAGCTCTACTGCATTCTGAGAACACAACTGGATGATTACGATATCCAGATCAGAACATTTTCTCTGGCACCATCCTATGGCTTACCATACACAAGCCCTGGCAGCCAATACATATCCAGCTGAGTCACCTGAGGACGACTCGACACCTATCTTTGGCTGTAACTGGCATACACACATCCACAACTACTGGAGACTGTAGCTTCGCCTATCCTGCGACCTTCGCTGGAGGACTTCGGACCCTGATCAGGATTACTGATCAGACAACTTCTGTTCTGCCAGAAGCTAACCTACGCTTCACTGGCCTAACATATGTCCACTTGACTACAAAGGATTATCACCATCCTAGCTGTGACAATCTTCCCTGCTGAGCTGGTACCTACTACCTCAGACGTCAACACACAACACCCTATTGGTCGTCATTTGGAAGTCAGAAGCATTCTGTGACCGACTCAACGCTCACTTCTGCTCAAACTGGCTTCTTCATATTAATATCAACACTGGAACCTGCTGCATCACCTCCTCGAGATCTTTGCTCAGGATGCCACTCGTGGGATCAAAATGCTCACCTGCTGACAACATGGGATCACTAACGACACCATATGTGACCATCACTCTACTCATCATCAGAGAGGCCCATATCTCTAACTCAAGTCGACATGCAGCTTGCATCCTTGGTCATCAACTCAAGGCCAACGGAGACACCCACAGATGACATCACACTCACCTTTGGCTCTTCCTGGCCTTCCTTCCTCACTGCCTCGAATCTACGGCTTCACTTACACTGTGATTTCTTTGCTGGAGGACTCACAGATCTGATCAATTCCACACTGATCAATCAATCAACTATTTGCCCACTTGGCAATTAACCCCACTGAGTGAACACCTAACGTTCAGCCTCTGTGGAACATCATCATCAGCCTTCCGGTCAACACCCTGCTCCCAGCTTCATTCATTGATCAACTCTCATCACAGTCTACTGACTTTACATCCTCAACGCTGGACTCTGCAGCTTTTGATCAGGACCCATCTGATCAGACATCTACTGCTTTGCCAGGAATCACATTAATTCCTGGTTCATCAGATGCCACGCTACGATAATAAGGGACTGCCAGCATTACCACCTGCGGCTTCATCACATCAGCTAGATGTGAATCCCTAATATTTGACTCATCACGTTCTTTCAACATTCTTGTGGCCTACTATTCTTGCCTGCAGAGCTGCCTATTGCAAACAAAGCACTATCTTTGGCTCCCTCCGGCATACACACTCACACATCTGGAGCTCCAGCTCATACTATCTGGTGACTCCCGCTGGAGGCCTCCAAAACTGGCCAGTAATAGCTGGTCAGCCACCCACTGCTTCGCAAGAAGCCACAACACTATCTGGACCACCATGCTCCTCACCGGATGTCAACATGGGATTGCCAGCAGTGCCACCTGCGGCCTACAATCCAGCTGGATGAGAATCCCCAACTTTAAACCTTCAGTCCGTATCAATGCCAACCACTGGCCCTCAAACTTGAATACCGGCGTAGCTTCTCGTGGCCGACTACGTATAGTCTCGACCCGACCTCGACCTTCACCTGTGCTACGCTGTTTCAACTGCCACCGCAACTACGTCAAGTATCTGCAGCAACATCATCGCCAATCATCGCTGGAGGACACTACGACCCCGACAGTACTAGACTGACCTGTCACTCACTGGCTCTCCAGAATCTAGCTTATTAGCTACGTCAACCCCGCACTTGTGCGTACTGCCCCATTCTTTTGGAATGCGAGGGTGAACACCTGGCTGCGCTTCCCTGCGTCGCGTCAAGGGGCTTCTCGAAAGTTAAGCCTCCCTTAGGCGTTACGTATGCAGCAATGGCGCTAGGATCGTACCCCTTTCATCTCCATATAAGAGAATCGAGGCGCCGCCGTCATAGTTTGTAATTTAGTATGTAGCGGCAATAGGCCGTAGTTTTTAAGTAGGGAGTCCGCTGTAAAGCAATGAAAACGATTTGTAAAGCATTTATGCTAACAATAAAAAAGTAACCAGCGCCCAGTTTTCCCCCCCCATATCCACAGCCTAGATGTTGTGCTCTGTGCGGTCGAATTCTGGTAATAACGGTTTGGCGAAAATAGTGCACCTGCCATGGTCACAAACTAGAAAACAAAAAAGAAAAAAAACTGCTCTGTAATTTAATTCATTTGTGCGGGAAATAAACGGAATTAAATAGCCAAAAAGGTTTTAAAATGCTCATAAGTACCCTCACTATTAGTGTTGATGGAGGCAACTCCAGAGCATTCATTATTAAACAATAAATTAGCGTTTTAAATAATTCGCGATTTATAATTGTGCAAAAGTGAAAAATGACGCCATGTTGGGTACCTCTCTCTTCATGGAATTTGTCATAGTGTGAGTGTGCTCTCTCACAAGCGAACATGCGCTAAAAAGGGAATGCGCGCTAACTCTCTCAACAGTGGATCTACCAACACCTGTGAACTCTACCGGCACCCTCCCGCGCCCGCCATCAAACGCGCATACGTGTGAACAAAACTACCAATACATAGTGATATAATGAGCGTGACTCCTCTCACTCATCGAGTGCCTGCACAATGAGAGCCGCCTCTCCATCATCTCTTATGCACTATACACGTGCAAATGTGAATATGTGCGATCTTTTTCTTCTTGTGACCATATGGAGCTCGCCCGCTCTCTCAACAATATGTGTACATACATGTATGCACATACGCACAAATAACCGTTGCTTACAAATGTTAATAAATAAAGAAATGAACAAATTGAATTATTATTGCGAAGTGCCCCGCCTCTTCAGTGAACTCTCATTTAAGAGTCTTGCACCATTCTTATGAATAATAATAATCAACTCCAGTGCATCTATTTGAAAGTGCTCTATTTGAAGCAAATTTACCTGTGAATAAGCTAATTCACATATAGTGACCCCCATTCCAATACATCATATTCATCAACATCATAAAGTGCGTTATAACCCTCCATCAAAAGTGCCTGTGTAAAAGATTTCGTCACTGCCATCTGGCAGGCCCTTCTAACATGTAAGTGATTGATCCCCATCTCTGAGGCCACCAGGAGCCCCCCTTCTCATTCAACTGTGGTGTACATGCATACATACGCAAGCACACTCCATTCAGCCTACACTGCAATAATAGTAAATTGCTACAATTGTTGACTAGGCACCGATATACTGCACAAGCAAAACATAGCCATCTTGTGTAAAACACATATACCCTGTCATCTCACCCTACCTAGGGTAATCGGCATGTAACTACTCTACTTATAGCACAATCGCCTATGAACAAATTAACTTAGACATAATGACCCTACTCCATTCACATCAACTTTGTCAACACCAAAATACGTACCGCACCCCCTCCACTAGAAGTGCCTGTTCAAAGATTTCGTCACTGTCATCTGGCAGGCCCCCCTTTAAACACGCTGTGAGTTATCTCCACGTACCCCTCCTGCTCTTTCAAACCTGTGGTGCACATGCATACATATGCACTGTGCACTCTATCCGGCCCTATAAACAACAATAGTAGCAAAATGCTCCAATTGTTGACTAGGCGATGATATATTGCACTAAAAAGCAAAACACACCCACCTAGTGTAAAACACATATACCCAGATATCCCACCCTACCTTAGGGAAATTAATACATCTTACAACATCAATTACATATATTTCTTCATCAAGAGGGCATATGCCCTTACTCTCTTACATGTACGCTAACTCTCTCTCAAATTTAGTCCCACCAATACCAGTGCTTTTAGCCTGTACCTTTTCTCTACAGACATCAAGTGCTATGCGGTTTACAAGCTCATCAATACAATAAGAAAGACTTTCTCGCTCATCAAGCGCCTACGCAATGAGGCCGATTCTCACTCACCCGCTTCGCTTAGCTTACTCGCTCACTCTCAATAAGCACATGTGCACACTCCATGTACATATACTCACGCAGATGATGTAGTCATCAAATATCAATAACTAGGCAAACAACAAATTAATTTGCTATGACTATTGCCCTCCTCATCAATGATCTTCTAACTAAGAGTATGAACGTCAACTCTTACAAACTACACATTTCAGCAGCAATTCTACTGTCTGGATGTTGCTCTAATCAAAGCACGCACATCTGTGAGCAATTCCACTAATACATATATAACCAGAAAAATAGAGTTTGTCTCCATACTCTGCACAAACTATGCTCTACCTCACCCAAGCATCGCCACTTACTTTATACTCAACTGTACTTAGGTATACCCAGCCCTACTGGTGTGCCAATTCTTCACCTATTGTGTTCTTCACTAATACAGACTCATACTGTACAAGAATAAGCAGCAAAGCACTATTCTCTCAATACTAGTCCAAGCAATGCGTACATGCATAGCTTGGACGAAACTGTACCTATTGCTAATTCAACTCTTTGCGCCACTCAATACACACATTGTTGGCATGCGAACTCAACATTCTATTTACTAATATATAACATATTATATCTTATATCCTACTAAAGAACGTATACCACCTAACATCATGCATGCTTAATACTATCATAGGCATTGCACGTAATATACTGCTGCCCTGGCTAAAACTCTTACAATCCGTTAAGAACTTATTATTATTATACATCTTCGCTCATCGCTAACCCAACTCATAGTGTCACTCATAAAAGTAAACTTTTACTCTACTCATCTCACCAATGCATATGCTCGACTATGCACCCTACGTACAAATACATTAACTCAATGCAATGCACTCTTGCTTGCCTTATCTACTAAACACAACACATACACATACTTGTTAAGTATTACTCAGGTACGCCATCTGTAAATGCTCACTAATATCAACACAGTACATGCTAGGTATCAGCACTTGATAACAACGTGCAATTTACCAGCACATGAGCAGTGCTAGATCAAGACCATACAAAGAACGTTGTTCTTCGCGCAAATTATCAACGCGAAATCTTCAACTTTGCTTAATCGGCGCAAACAAATACTCTAAACACTCACGTTATCCACGTTGCAAACGACAACGTGCTTGCAACTGCTTCTCATCCCAAATGAACTCCAATCCGTTTAAACAACCCACTCTTGTTGAGATGCTCAACGCCATCATGCAAAATAAAGATGCAAAAAACAGCTCACCCCGTAGTTCGACTACACCAGCCACCTCACCAGGAATCCTCCTTCGTGATAATCGTAAGAGAACATTGAACATCCCTAAACAGGGCGCCACTGAGCGTGTCTTAGGACCACGCAAGAGATCTCGAGGTCAGTTAAATATCAGAGACATGCTTCACGTACCATCTGACTCGTCTTCCAGCAATGTAAACAGTACTGATGAATACGCTGAATTTATACGGCCTTTAGCAAGACCAAAGCATTGCAGCTCTTCAGCAGCATCAGCTGCCGACAATACATATTACATGGAATTGTCTGATTCTTCAGATATTCCTCCACTACAATTGATAGAAATTAATTCTCCTCCATTGAAAGATAACCCTGATAAAGCCGTCATCACTTCGGACATCACTATACGTGGTCCAACCATATCTTCAGATTTACTACCAGCCCCCCTCCTTGCACTTAAGCAGGCTGAGGCTAAAAACACATCTGGCAAAGACTCAACTTTTATAACTCCCACAGATCACTCCTCAAGAAAAGTCAATTTGGAACCTATCCTAATTCCAATAAGAGACTTCACCACTGTAAACAACATCCTCAACAACTTAATTAAAGACTCTTACACGGCAACGTCTATCCCTAGCGGATACGTTGTTCATTGTAATGACGCCATCTCGCACAACATACTATATCAACATCTTTGCACAAAACAAAGCAAACAAAACAGCTCACTAACAAAAAACAATACACAATCACAACTGCGACTAATTATTCGCAAACTAAATCAAACCACTCCTCCCACCTGGATACACAAACAGTTAATAAATCTTGGCTACGATGTAGCACAAGTTAAACTTCTCAAAAACTCTGCTTGCGTTAAACGACTTAATATCTTTATAGCCAAGCTAGACAACTATGACGAAACTGTGATAAAGTCAATAACAAGTTTAAAAATCCTGGCTAATCACTCAATTTCCATTGAAATATATAACCCCACCAAACCCACTGCGCACCAGCTCAACTCAGTTACTGACAACAGTAACTCCCTGCATAATTCAATGCCGCCTCAAACTCACTCGAACAACACTCATAAAATGTTGCCTAAGCAGCATAATATTCTCGCAGCCAACACACTCGAATACAGACGCAGTGACAAAAACGCTGCTCGAACAAATAACACAAACAACTCAGTCAAAAAACTCACCAACACGCTACAAAGCATAATCCAATCAATTCACAATACACAAACAAAACACGCACCACCAAAATAAACTTAATAACAATACATATATATATAATCCCTGTCATCTCTATGCTTTCACTGCATACATTCTGCAGCCTCATTAAGGTATAATCCTAAATCTTAATACTTAACTATACAGTCTTGTTGATCTCAATATCCACTGTACTTGAGTCTCCACCCAACACCTAACTCATGCCTACAACCCACAAAAGTAGCAAAATGCTACAATTGTTAATTAGGCCCTGAACCACTGCACAAGCAAACATAGCCATCTTGTGTAAACAAATATACCCAGTCATCTCACCCAAATAGGGTAATTGGTACATAACAAGGTGACTATGAATAAATTACATCAAATCTTCATCAAGCGGGCACACGCCCTACCGCTATATATACGCGCTATCTCTCTCAACTATGGCTCCACCTATACCAGCGCAATCAGCCTACACCTTTCTACACAATCATCAAACGCTTATGCGTGTATACATACCCACCAATACATTACCATATTATGAGAGTGTCTCTCTCGCCCACCATGCGCCTATGCAATGAAACCTGCCTCTCCGCCACCAAAATGCCGTATGCGTGCTCAAATGCATCAGTATGCGCGTGCATACAATGAACCTTCGTGATGAGGGAACACATCCTCGTACCTTCAACAATGGTTCTATCAATTCTAGTGCTCTCAGTAGCCTTCCCTTTCCCACAGTCAGCAACTGCGTTAACATTTGAACAAGCCCACCAATACATTGAGACTTTCGTCTTTATACTTGAGTAACACCTGTGATCTCTCTCTCACGAAATACAAATGCAAAGAAATATTATCTCCGCCCTATTATGTATAGATGCAAATTAGACTACAGTCATCAATACTAGCGAATAGACGAGCTACTCTGCTAATATGTAATTCTCTCTCATCAAACTCCTGTGGTCTGCCCACTCTTGTAATTGCGGTTCCATTCACATCAATACCAGCTTACTCTGACTGTACTTCAATACTCGCAGCATGTGTTCGGTGAGCATATCTCACTAATACATAACGACTCTCTTCTTCACTATGCGTGCGTCTATCATTGCAAATTGCCTGCCAAAAATCACGATTAAACAGCTGATCTCAACTCCGCTTTGCGATGAACTAATGTGACCACTCGCTGCAATTAATACTGCAGTGAGCCTCTAGTGTTATTGGTATATTTTTACTACTTAGCACACTACCTTCATCACACAACGATATATCGGCATTATAAATACTACATGCAATGCTGTAACTTTTCCACTGAACCCTAATTTTTGCACATCCAAATTACATTCACCTTGCACGTGCAATTAAACACACTTCGGCAACGAGAACTTACTATTTTGGAAACAAACCTTTTGCAATCCACAAACCAATAAATATTTAACCAAAATTAAATAAAATGGTCAGGACTTCAAAGCATTCAACAAATCCTAAGGTACAGGTACTTGATGAAGCCGAAAATCAGCCGATTACTTCACATGCTCCTGCAATCACCACAACATTGCCGACGTCCCCAACAACTACAATTACTACAACAACAACATCAGATTCTATCCACGTGCCAATCCCCTCTGTATCCAACCAATCTCATGCAGAGGCCACCACAGGAATCGTATCGTACGATCATCCAGAGATACCTGGATACGAAGTCAACTACACACCTGTGGATACCATCCCCCCATCACCATCCCCGGATGCTACTGGCAAAGGCCAGCCACCAATAGATGTGCCCAGTCTGATCTCGACTGGTGACTCTCATCCAAATATTGAACAAATCAAACGCGATTCCGACCTTGTCAGCAATTCTGAAATCGAAGAAGATGATGAAGAAATGGACATCGACTCTGATGATTATGAAGATTCTGAAATCGAGCTTAGCGCCGCTGCTTTATCTCTAGAGGAGACTCCTGACTCTTCTATCATTGCTACTGTCAACTCCGCAGCTGCAGCTAGCCCAGCACTACAGCAGCAAACCAACACCAAACTCAAGCCAGTTTTCATTACTTCCAACATTCCTTTTATGGAACTCATGGAGAAACTTCATGATGCCATTGGCTCCAGTAACTTCGTCACCAAGTCGACACATCGTGACATCCAGATCACCTGCAAAGACATCGATTCCAAAGGAAACTCATCGAATTCATCGATGCCAACAAAATGGAATACTATACTCATATGGATAGTCAGCAAACACGAGTCCTTATCAAAGGACTTAACTATGCCACCTCACCTGCCTGGATACGTAATGAACTTTCCATACTAGGATTCAATGCAGTTTACCTAGCTGTTGACAAAAATCCACGCTCCGGCAACCCACTTGACGCCTTCAACGCAGTTCTTGAGAACACACCAAACGTCAGCAAGATCTTTCAAGTCAATAAGCTGGGAAATCAGCTCATTAGAATCGAAAGATCAATTCGCCATGCGGAGCCAATGCAATGCCATCATTGTCAACAATTTGGACACTCCAAAAATGGCTGTAAGCAGAAGCCAGCCTGTCTCAAGTGCGCTGGCGGACACGATTGGAAGCAGTGCAACAAGCCCTCCAGCCAGGAAGCCAAGTGTGCCAACTGTGGAGGAAACCACACAGCCAATTATCGCGGCTGCAGAGCCTTCAAAACCGCTCTCAGCGCAATCAACCGACTCCAACAACAGCAGATCAACCGGCAGGACAATAGCCGCCCACACTTTCGTGCAAATCAAGCACCAGCAGTTACGTCCACTCCGAACCAAGCTCAAATTCAGCAACTGGCTAACGACTCACCACGACAGCCAGATCCTACATCACAACGGTTCCGCATCTTGCCACAAAACACAAATAATTTTATGACAACTCATCAACGGCGACAGATGCAAAGGATTCAGCACTTCCGTCAGCTCCAAGATGAACAACGACGGCAACGTCATAACCAGCTGGACTTCAACCATCAGTCACTACAGCAACAACTACAACTACATCACCCTTTGCCCTCTCATCAGAGAGATAAAGCGCAAAGGAGACAACAACGTTCCATGCGAAGTTTGCCAACTCATCTGACAACAAGAAACTCAACTCCTGATAATCTTATCCTATCATTGCAGCAAGATCTCGACAAGATATCCAACTATATCCAACTACACGGCTCTCTTCAGCCGGAGTTTGTTGATAATATGAGCACCCTTGGCAGCTCACTTCACTCATTCCTCTCGGCTCTCTCTAGCAAAGAGGAAATGCAGCCAGCAGTCTCCACGCCACTTCCAGACGGCAACAACTGCAGCAACCACCCAAAAAACAACTACATCTCTGGACCTCCCCCGCCGCCGTCATCACGCTAATATAGTAATAGCATTCATTTATATAAATCACATTGAACAACTGTATCTGTAATCAACTGCACATCTTATATGTTATAATAGATTGCAGCACCCATCACTCTCGTTCGCACGAGAATCTCCTCCTCATCTAATGTTAATCAGCATTACACTGATATGCAGTCTTAACTCTCACTCAGAATAACTAACTCAATACACTCCTCATTGTATACTCACCCTAAACTTGCCACAATACACTTGTAAAACAAATTAAATCTTAACGCAAACATGTTGCGCTAAACCTCATACACACAATCATGTCTCACGCAATAAATACAATACATTATTCGTTACTTTACCTATGTAAATACATACTCAAGCTCATAATAATACCTTAATCACTACATGTACATACACTTAAACATGTATTAGTACATCTTGAATTGCTGTCATCATCTTGCAACATTACTTCTATGAATGATGCAATACCTTCCTAGCTCTCTATCTACAAACAAACCAACACACTCAATCAAATGTAATAGCACTGATCCCTTGTATGGATATGTACACACTTGCGCATACATTCGTAACATTGCCATCGCATACTCACCCTCCGCTAATACTCTGAAATGCATGCAATGTGTTCAGACTAAACATGCCAACAATACACTATGAAAACAAACTCAAACCCTAACGCAAATAGACTGCGCTAAACCCCATGTACTCAATTATATTTCAGACAACAATACATTATACATGATCACTATTTTTGCTTATGTAAACACATGCTCAAACTTATTCACATACTAGCAAACACTACATGCACACGCACTTATATATGTATTAATACATTTATGACTTATTTCATCATCTCGCATCATCGCTTTCTTGCGTGCTGCAATGTCTTTAAATTTAATTCAATTTGTTCTAATTTAACAAGTCAAAAATATATATTATATATAATAAAAGTCTTCTACTGACACTAAGTAGTTCAGCGTCAAACTTTTACCCGCTTAACAATACCTAACTCAATGAACAATATATATGTTATATATATGCGTATTATAATGTAATACATGCAACTATATATAAGTATATAATGCTCAACACTTAACAAGCTCACATCACAGAGCAGGTTCGCTGCAAAGCTGACTATGAACTCTACTCTGTAACAATAATATCACCCAAAAGTACACTTACACCTACACATTAAACCTACTCATCTCAGCTTGCACTAGCAAAGCTGTTTGCTTGCTCTACATACCCTATTGCTCCGACGAACAAGTCAATAACATACAATCATGCTTCACGCAATAAGTATAATACATTATTAGTTAATTTGCCTATGTATATACATACTCATACTTTACTAATACCTTATCACTACATGTAGACGCACTCAAATGTGCACTAGTAAATCTTGAATTGCTGTCACCAATTTGCAACATTGCTTCTCTGCATGCTGTATTATCTTTCTATCTCTCTATCTACAAACAAACCAACACACTCAATCAAATGTAATAACACTGATCCCATGTATGGATGTACACACTTGCAAACATTCATAACTATGCCATCGCATACTCACCCTCCGCTAATACTCTGAAATGCATGCAATGGGTTCAGACTAAACATTGCAACAATACACTATGTAAAACAAATTAAATCTTAACGCAACCATGCTGCGCTAAACGTCATACACACAATCATGTCTCACGTAATAAATACAATACATTATTCGTTACATTATCTATGTAAATATATGCTCAAACTCATAATAATACATTAATCACTACATGTACTTGCACTTAAACATGTATTAGTACATCTTGAATTGCTGTTATCATCTTGCAACATTACTTCTCTGCATGCAGCAATATCTTCCAAGCTCTCTAACTACAAACAAACCATCACATTCAATCAAATGTAATTATACTGTTCACACGTATGGATATGTACACACATGCACATACACTCATAGCATTGCCATCGCACACTCACCCTCCGCGAATACTCTGAAATGCATGCAATACGTTCAGATTAAATATGCCAACAATACACTATGTAAAACAACCCAAACCTTAACGCAAATAGACTGTGATAAATCCCATGCACTCAATTATATTAAATACAACAAATACATGATCACTATTTTGTCTATGTAAACACATACTCAAGCTCATACTCATGCTAGCAATCACCACATGTACATGTACTTATATATGCATTAGTACATTTATGACTTATTGTTATTATCTTGCAGCATCGCCTTCTTGCAATGCTTTAAATATAAACCAATTAGCTCTAATCGAGCAAGTCAATAATTTATTCAACATATAATAAAAGTCTTCTATTGACACTAAGTAGCTCAACGTCAAACTTTTACCCGCTTAACAATACCTAAATCAATGAACAATATATATGGTTATATAAATGCGTATTTATAATGTAATACATGCAATTATATATAAGTATATAATATGTTCAACATTAACTAAGCTCATATCACTAAGCATGTTCGCTGCAAAGCTGACATAAACTCTACACTACAATAATAATATCACCAAACAATACACATTACACCCATACAATAAAGCCACTCATCTCAGCTTGCACCAGCAAAGCTGTTTGCTTGCTCTTTAACACTCACCAATACCCTATTGCTCTGATGAACAGGTCAATAATACACTTAAAGTATATACATCTCAATTATATATGCATGCTGTAATTCCTTTAATTATCTCTACTTGAATCAGACTAAAACATTTACCCACTCATAATAACAAAACTGATCACATGTATGAATATGCATTGCATACACATACATATAAATCAATGTATACTTTTATAACATTACTTCCAATTCATCTCGCAACTCTGCCATGTGCACCTTGCAAACTCATTAGGACTAAATTAACTTTGTGCTATGCACCAATTATCTCACAGCCTGTTTAACGCTTGCTGTAATCTGGTAGTCCCCAATTCTAGGGAAATCCCAGTATTTCCCTACTCCCACTCCCATCAATGCTACCTGTTCTTATAGACTAGCAACTCACATTTTCCCTTCTCTCTCTCTCTCTACGGACGAAACACCTACCACTGGACCGCCGACGCCCACCTGGATCATCACAACAAAGGACTACTTGCAGACCTACCCGCGGCAATCCAATTTACTGAAGAAAACCCACGAATTCAGCCTCATCACACAATACCTTCTCTCTTATGGACTCTACTTGGAAACCAGCGCATCCTGTGACAGAAACAGCACCCATTTCTGCCTACACTGGTTTCACCCACACCAAATAAATCAGCTCTACTGCATTTTGAGATCACAACTGGATGATTACACTATCCAGATCAGAACATTTTATGTGACACCATCCTATGGCTTACCATACACAAGCCCTGGCAGCCAATACATATCCAGTTGAGTCACCTGAGGACGACTCGACACCTATCTTTGGCTCTAACTGGCATACACACATCCTCAACTACTGGAGACTGTAGCTTCGCCTATCCTGCGACCTTCGCTGGAGGACTTCGGACTCTGATCAGGATTACTGATCAGACAACTGCTGCTCTGCCAGAAGCTAACCTACGCTTCACTGGCCTAACAGATGTCCACTTGACTACAAAGGATTATCACCATCCTAGCTGTGACAATCTTCCCAGCTGAGCTGGTACCTACTACCTCAGACGACAACACACAACACCCTATTGGTCGTCATTTGGAAGTCAGAAGCATTCTGTGACCGACTCAACGCTCACTTCTGCTCAAACTGGCTTCTTCATATTTATCAACACTGGAACCTGCTGCATCACCTCCTCGAGATCTTTGCTCAGGATGCCACTCGTGGGATCAAAATGCTCACCTGCTGACAACATGGGATCACTAACGACACCATCTGTGACCATCACTCTACTTATCATCAGAGAGGCCCATATCTCAATTCAAGTCAACATGCTGCTTGCATCCTTGGCCATCAACTCAAGGCCAACGGAGACACCCACAGATGACATCATACTCATCTTTGGCTCTTCCTGGCCTTCCTCCCTCACTGCCTCGAGTCTACGGCTTCACTTACACTGTGATTTCTTTGCTGGAGGACTCACAGATCTGATCAAATCCACACTGATCAATCAATCAACTACTTGCCCACTTGGCAATTAATCCCACTGAGCGAACACCTACACGTTCAGCCTCTGTGGAACATCATCATCAGCCTTCCGGTCAACAATTGCTGCCAGCTTCATTCATTGCTCAACTTTCATCACAGTCTACCGACTTTACATCCTCAACGCTGGACTCTGCAGCTTTTGATCAGGACCCATCTGATCAGACATCTACTGCTTTGCCAGGAATCACATTAATTCCTGGTTCATCAGATGCCACGCTACGATAATAAGGGACTGCCAGCATTACCACCTGCGGCTTCATCACATCAGCTGCATGTGAATCCCTAATATTTGATTCATCACGTTCTTCAACATTCTTGTGGCCTACTATTCTTGCCTGCAGAGCTGCCTACTGCAAACAAAGCACTATCTTTGGCTCTCTCCGGCATACACACTCACATATCTGGAGCTCTAGCTCATACTATCTGGTGACTCCCGCTGGAGGCCTCCAAAACTGGCCAGTAATAGCTGGTCAGCCACCCACTGCTTCGTAAGAAGCCACAACACTATCTGGACCACCATACTCCTCACCGGATGTCAACATGGGATTGCCAGCAGTGCCACCTGCGGCCTACAATCCAGCTGGATGAGAATCCCCAACTTTAAACCTTCAGTCCGTATCAATGCCAACCACTGGCCCTCAAACTTGAATACCGGCGTAGCTTCTCGTGGCCGACTACGTATAGTCTCGACCCGACCTCGACCTTCACCTGTGCTACGCTGTTTCAACTGCCACCGCAACTACGTCAAGTATCTGCAGCAACATCATCGCCAATCATCGCTGGAGGACACTACGACCCCGACAGTACTAGACTGACCTGTCACCCACTGGCTTTCCAGAATCTAGCTTATTAGCTACGTCAACCCCGCACTTGTGCGTACTGCCCCATTCTTTTGGAATGCGAGGGTGAACACCTGGCTGCGCTTCCCTGCGTCGCGTCAAGGGGCTTCTCGAAAGTTAAGCCTCCCTTAGGCGTTACGTATGCAGCAATGGCGCTAGGATCGTACCCCTTTCATCTCCATATAAGAGAATCGAGGCGCCGCCGTCATAGTTTGTAATTTAGTATGTATCGGCAATAGGCCGTAGTTTTTAAGTAGGGAGTCCGCTGTAAAGCAATGAAAACGATTTGTAAAGCATTTATGCTAACAATAAAAAAGTAACCAGCGCCCAGTTTTCCCCCCCCATATCCACAGCCTAGATGTTGTGCTCTGTGCGGTCGAATTCTGGTAATAACGGTTTGGCGAAAATAGTGCACCTGCCATGGTCACAAACTAGAAAGCACCTGCCATGGTCACAAACTAGAAAAATTCATTTGTGCGGGAAATAAACGGAATTAAATAGCCAAAAAGGTTTTAAAATGCTCATAAGTACCCTCACTATTAGTGTTGATGGAGGCAACTCCAGAGCATTCATTATTAATCAATAAATTAGCGTTTTAAATAATTCGCGATTTATAATTGTGCAAAAGTGAAAAATGACGCCATGTTGGGTACCTCTCTCTTCATGGAATTTGTCATAGTGTGAGTGTGCTCTCTCACAAGCGAACATGCGCCAAAAGAGAATGCGCGCTAATTCTCTCAACAGTGGATCGACCAACACCTGTGAACTCTACCGACACCTTCCCGCGCCCGCCATCGAACGCGTCTACGTGTGAACAATCTACCAATACATAGTGATATCATGAGAGTGACTCTCTCATCCAGCAAGCGCCAACTCAATGAGCGACGCCGCTCCATCATCTCCCATGCATCATACATGTGCAAATGTGTATATGTATGTTCTTTTTCTTTTTGTGACCATATAGAGCTCGCCTGCTCTCTCAACAAATATATGTACATACGTGCAAATAACCGTTGCTGCTACCAAATGTTAATAAATAAAATATGAACTAATTAAATTATTGTGGTGAAGTGCCCCCCTCATCAGTGAACTCTCAATTAAGAGTCTTGCACCGGCTCTTATGAATAATAATAATTAATATCAGTGCATCTGTCTGGAAATTGCTGCGTTAGAAGCAAATTTGCCTGTGAACAAATTAACTTATACATATTGACCCCACTCCAATTACATCATTGTTATCAACATCATAAAGTGTGTTGTAACCCTCCATAAAAAGTGCCTGTGAAAAAGATTTCGTCACTGTTATCTGGCAGGCCCTTCAAACATGTATGTGAGCGATCCCCCTCCCCGAGGAAACCAGGAGCCCCCCATTTCTCTCTCAACACTGTGGTGTACATGCATACATATGCAATGTGCACACCATCCAGCCTAAAAGTGCAATATTAGCAAAATGCTACAATTGTTGACTAGGCACTGATATATTGCTCAAACAAACATAGCCATCTCGTGTAGAACACATGTACCCAGTCATCTTACCCTACCTAGGGTATTCGGTATGAAAACTGCCTTATACTAAGCACTTTCGCCAGTGAATAATTTAATTTATACATAGTGGCCCCACTCCAATTACATAATTTTCATCAACATCATAAAGTGTGTTAAAGTTCTTCATCAAAAATGCCTGTGAAAAAGGATTTCGTCACTGTCATCTGGCAGGCCCTTCAAACACTCAAAGTGAAAAAATGACGACATGCTGGGCACCTCTCTCTTCATGGAATTGTCATAGTGTGAGTGTGCTCTCTCACAAGCGAACATGCGCTAAAGGAGAATGCGCGCTGACTCTCTCAGCAATGGATCTACCAACACCTGTGCACTCTACCGATACCTTCCCGCGTCCGTCATCAAACGCGTATACGTGTGAACAAACCCACCAATACATAGTATATAATGAGAGTTACTCTCTCACTCTTCAGGCGCCTACACAATGAGAGTCGCCTCTCCATCATCTCCCATGCAGTACACATGTGCAAACGTGTGTATGTATGCTCTTTTTCTTTTTGTGATCATATAGAGCTCGCCCGCTCACTCAACAAATATATGTACATATATGTATATATATAAGTGCAAAAAAAAAAAAAAAAAAAAAACGTTGCTACTACCAAATGTTAATAATTAAAATATGAACTAATTAAATTATTGTGGTGAAGTGCCCCCCTCATCAGTGAACTCTCAATTAAAAGTCTTGCACCAGCTCTTATGAATAATAATAATTAATATCAGTGCATCTGTCTGGAAGTTGCTGCGTTGGAGGCGGGTTTGCCTGTGAACAAATTAACTTATACATGGTGACCCCACTCGAATTACATCATCGTCATCAACATCATAAATTGTGCTATAATTCTCCATCAGAAGTGCCTGTGAAAATATTTCGTCACTGTCATCTGGCAGGCCCTTCAAACACGTAAGTGAGTGATCCCACTCTCCGAGGTAACCAGGAGCCCCCCTCCTCATTCAACACTGTGGAGCAAATGCATACATATGCAATGTGCACACCATCCAGCCTAAAACTGCAATATTAGCAAAATGCTACAATTGTTGACTAGGCACTGATCTATTGCTCAAACAAACATAGCCATCTCGTGTAGAACACATGTACCCAGTCATCTTACCCTGCCTAGGGTATTCGATATGAAAGCTGCTTTATACTATGCACTTTCGCCAGTGAATAATTTGATTTATACATAGTGGCCCCACTTCAATTACATAATTCTCATCAACATCATAAAGTGTGTTGGGGTTCTTCATCAAAAATGCCTGTGAAAAAGGATTTCGTCGCTGTCATCTGGCAGGCCCTTCAAACACGTAAGTGAGTGATCCCCCTCTCCGAGGTAACCAGGAGCCCCCCTCCTCATTCAACACTGTGGAGCAAATGCATACATATGCAATGTGTACACCATCCAGCCTAAAACTACAATAATAGCAAATGCTACAATTGTTGACTAGGCACTGATCTATTGCACAAGCAAACATAGCCATCTTGTGTAAAACACATATACCCAGTCATCTCACCCTACCTAGGGTATTCGGTATGAAAACTGCTTTATTCTAAGCACTATTGCCAGTGAACAATTTAACTTTTACATAGTGGCCCCACTCCATTAACATCATGTTCATCAACATCATGTGTGTTATAATTCTCCATCAAAAGTGCCTGTGGAAAAGATTTCGTCACTGTCATCTGGCAGGCCCTTCAAACACGTAAGTGAGTGACACCCCCCCTCTCCGACCGCCACGAGCCCTCTGCTCCCTCAACACTGTGGTGTACACGCATACATATGCAATGTGCATACTATCCAGTCTACAAACTACAATAGTAGTAAACTGATACATTTGTTATCTAGGCACCGTTCTACTGCACTAAAGCAAAAAACATGGCCATCCAATGTAAAACACATATGCCCAGTCATCTCACCCTACCTTAGGGTATTTGGTACAACTTATATTACCTATGAACAATTACATCAATTTTCCATCATGCGGGCATATGCCATTGCCACTAACTCTCCCAACAATGGTCTACCAATACCAGTGCACTCTGCTGATACCCTCAGAAGTCATACAGTCATCAAGCGCGAATACGTGTGAACAATCCCACCAATACATAGTGATATAATGAGAGAGACCCTCTCGATCATCAATTACCTGTACAATGAGAGCTGCCTCTCCATCACCTAACATGCATTATACATGTGCAAATGCGTAAATGTGTGATATTTTCTTCAACCATGCTGAAATATAAATATATGTACATACATATAAATATATGTACTTACGTGCATATAACCGATGCAACTATTATTAATAAATAATCGTGGCAAATAAACAAATTAATTTATTATGGTGTCGTGCCCCTTCACCAGAGAACTCTCAACTAAGAGTATGTGCTTCAGCTATTACAAACTATTTTCATCAATAACAGTGTTACTGTCGGGAAGCTACTTTATTCAAAGCACGCACGCCTGTGAACACATTTATTAAAACATAGTGACTCCCATTTCAATTACTACATCATCATCAACATTAAGATGCGAGTTATACTCCGCGTATTAAAAGTGCCTGTGCGAAGAGAACTCGTCACTGTCATCTGGCAAGCACGGTAAACACGTAATCGTGTGTTCCCCTTCTTCCCGTGAATACTATGAGCCCTGCTCTCTCAACACAGTGGTGTGCATGTTATTCATATGTAATGTGCATACCATTCAGCCAGCAAATTACAATAGTAGTATTCATTTACTGCAATTGTTATCAAGGCCCTGAACCATTCCATTGAGTGCAAAACAGAATCACTAAATGTAAAACACTTATATTCATCGCACCTTACCCAGGGTAACTGATATATTTGAAAATACCTATGAACAAATTACATCAACTTTTCATCAAGCGGGGGTATGCCCTTGTACCATTCACAGAAAGATCAGCTCTTATCTATATATAGATCAACACAGTGAGTGCGTTTCCATACTCAACATAGCTCTATGCTTAACCTTATCTAATCATACGCTGCTGACTTTTTACTCAACTGTACTTGAGGTATGCTCAACTCTACTCAGTGTTCCAAACATCACCTGTAATCTAGCCTCACCAATACAAACTTAACATACAGAACATACACTGAATACTTTGGACTAAGCTGTACTCACCGCAAATCTAACACAACGAGCGCCACTCATACACATTAACTGTAACAACTAACTAACTATGTATGTATACTGCTATGCATATACATGCCCAATTGTAAAATACAATACTCTTCTCCTTCGCTTATATGAGTTGCTTGACATCATCTCATGTCTGCAGATTAATTCACTTAACCCAACCCAATGGTCTTGCTATGCCATAGCAATACACTATATTAGCAATATTCACTCAATACAATAGTAATCTTGACACTACACATACATTTATTCACTCATATATGTATATGCATAAATATATGTATATATTTAGAAATGATGTGAATAAATGCTTATATAACACCTCAACAAATTATATAACAATCTACTAAACAATAAGTATGGCTATATAAACGCGTATTTATAAAGCTAATACGCACGTAGTAAATAAGTATATACTTAATACCCTACTTTATTCATCTCGCAACACTGCTACATGCATGCTGCAAAGTCTTTAAAAGACCTCTATCCTGAATACTAACAGTCTTTACGATCTACTGTACTTAGTGTGCTCTTAACAGGTGCTTACTCATCACAAATTAATCTAAGTTAAACATCTAATCTGCTCAGGTTGAGCAAGCCAACAATATACTCTATGTATAGTAATGAACCAATTACTGATGGTATATAATATAGTGTCGAACCCCCACGCACTCAACTAAACTTAAATCTTATGAACACATCATTGATAATAATTGCTGTAAAGCCCATAATGATCTCCATCTCTAGCACAGCACCAAGCAGTCAATATATAATGATCTATTGCTCAAACAAACATAGCCATCTCGTGTAGAACACATGTACCCAGTCATCTTACCCTACCTAGGGTACTCGATATGAAAACTGCTAAGTTAAATTAATAAGTTAAATATATAAAACATCTAATCTGCTCAGGTTGAGCAAGCCAACAATATACTCTATGTATAGTAATGAACCAATTACTGATGGTATACAATATAGTGTCGAACCCCCACGCACTCAACTAAACTTAAATCTTATGAACACATCATTGATAATAATTGCTGTAAAGCCCATAATGATCTCCATCCCGTTATACCAATACCACCCAATAACACAGTTATGGCAAATATAAAGCCGACTTTATTCAGCTTGCTCTAGCACAGCACCAAGCAGTCAATATAATACACCCTATCCGCTCAGATGAGACAGTCAATAATATACTCAAAGTATAAATCTAAATATAATTCAACTCTTGGCAATATAATCAAAACACTCAACTACATTATACCCAATAATAAAATACGAACCACTTCATGCACTTGCATATACACAAGGTCAGCTAAAATTCACCAGTCATCAATACTGCAACATTTCAACTATACATGTATGCTGCAATTGCTAATTATCTCTACTCGAAACAGACTAACACATTTACCCACTTATAATAACAAAACTGATCACATGTATGAACATGCATTGCATACACATACATATAAATCAAAGTACACTTTTATAACATGACTTTCAATTCATCTCGCAACTCTGCCATGTGCACCTTGCATTACGACCAAATTAACTTGTGCTATACACCAATTATCTCACAGCCTGTTTAACGCTTGCTGTAATCTGGTAGTTCCCAATTCTAGGGAAATCCCAGTATTTCCCTACTCTCACTCCCATCAATGCTACCTATTCTTATATACTAGCAACTCATATTTTTCCCTTCTCTCTCTCTGCATGGACGAAATACCTACCTCTGGACCGCCGACGCCCACCTGGATCATCACAACAAAGGATTGCTGGTAGACCTACCCGTGGCAATCAAATTTACTGAAGAAAACCCACGCCTTCAGCCTCATCACACATCACCTTCTCTATTACGGACTCTACTTGGAAACCAGTTGCATCCTGTGACAGAAACAGCACCCACTTCTGCCTACACTGGTTTCACCCACACCAAATGAATCAGCTCTACTGCATTTTGAGATCACAACTGGATGATTACACTATCCAGATCAGAACATTTTATCTGACACCATCCTATGGCTTACCATACACAAGCCCTGGCAGCCAATACATATCCAGTTGAGTCATCTGAGGACGACTCGACACCTATCTTTGGCTCTAACTGGCATACACACATCCTCAACTACTGTAGACTGTAGCTTCGCCTATCCTGCGACCTTCGCTGGAGGACTTCGGACCCTGATCAGGATTACTGATCAGACAACTGCTGTTCTGCCAGAAGCTAACCTACGCTTCACTGGCCTAACAGATGTCCACTTGACTACAAAGGATTATCACCATCCTAGCTGTGACAATCTTCCCTGCTGAGCTAGTACCTACTACCTCAGACGTCAACACACAATACCCTACTGGCCGTCATTTGGAAGTCAGAAGCATTCTGTGACTGACTCAACGCTCACTTCTGCTCAAACTGGCTTCTTCATAATTAATTATCAACACTGGAACCTGCTGCATCACCTCCTCGAGATCATTGCTCAGGACGCCACTCTTCGGATCTAAATGCTCACCTGCTGACAACATGGGATCACTAACGGCACCATCTGTGACCATCACTCTACTTATCATCAGAGAGGCCCATATCTCAATTCAAGTCAACATGCTGCTTGCATCCTTGGCCATCAACTCAAGGCCAACGGAGACACCCACAGATGACATCATACTCATCTTTGGCTCTTCCTGGCCTTCCTTCCTCACTGCCTCGAGTCTACGGCTTCACTTACACTGTGATTTCTTTGCTGGAGGACTCACAGATCTGATCAAATCCACACTGATCAATCAATCAACTACTTGCCCACTTGGCAATTAATCCCACTGAGCGAACACCTAACGTTCAGCCTCTGTGGAACATCATCATCAGCCTTCCGGTCAACAATTGCTGCCAGCTTCATTCATTGCTCAACTTTCATCACAGTCTACCGACTTTACATCCTCAACGCTGGACTCTGCAGCTTTTGATCAGGACCCATCTGATCAGTCATCTACTGCTTTGCCAGGAATCACATTAATTCCTGGTTCATCAGATGCCACGCTACGATAATAAGGGACTGCCAGCATTACCACCTGCGGCTTCATCACATCAGCTGGATGTGAATCCCTAATATTTGATTCATCACGTTCTTCAACACTCTTGTGGCCTACTATTCTTGCCTGCAGAGCTGCCTACTGCAAACAAAGCACTATCTTTGGCTCTCTCCGGCATACACACTCACATATCTGGAGCTCTAGCTCATACTATCTGGTGACTCCCGCTGGAGGCCTCCAAAACTGGCCAGTAATAGCTGGTCAGCCACCCACTGCTTCGTAAGAAGCCACAACACTATCTGGACCACCATACTCCTCACCGGATGTCAACAAGGGATTGCCAGCAGTGCCACCTGCGGCCTACAATCCAGCTGGATGAGAATCCCCAACTCTAAACCTTCAGTCCGTATCAATGCCAACCACTGGCCCTCAAACTTGAATACCGGCGTAGCTTCTCGTGGCCGACTACGTATAGTCTCGACCCGACCTCGACCTTCACCTGTGCTACGCTGTTTCAACTGCCACCGCAACTACGTCAAGTATCTGCAGCAACATCATCGCCAATCATCGCTGGAGGACACTACGACCCCGACAGTACTAGACTGACCTGTCACTCACTGGCTTTCCAGAATCTAGCTTATTAGCTACGTCAACCCCGCACTTGTGCGTACTGCCCCATTCTTTTGGAATGCGAGGGTGAACACCTGGCTGCGCTTCCCTGCGTCGCGTCAAGGGGCTTCTCGAAAGTTAAGCCTCCCTTAGGCGTTACGTATGCAGCAATGGCGCTAGGATCGTACCCCTTTCATCTCCATATAAGAGAATCGAGGCGCCGCCGTCATAGTTTGTAATTTAGTATGTATCGGCAATAGGCCGTAGTTTTTAAGTAGGGAGTCCGCTGTAAAGCAATGAAAACGATTTGTAAAGCATTTATGCTAACAATAAAAAAGTAACCAGCGCCCAGTTTTCCCCCCCCATATCCACAGCCTAGATGTTGTGCTCTGTGCGGTCGAATTCTGGTAATAACGGTTTGGCGAAAATAGTGCACCTGCCATGGTCACAAAAAAAAAAAAAAAAAAAAAATCCCCAATAAAAAACAAAAACCCTCATCCACAAAAAAAACCTTACCTAAAATTTTTCTTACTCTAAAAAAACCTCCCTCGCCAAGAAATAATTTTTATTTTTCAAAAAAAAAAAAATAATGATTTGTTATAATAAAAAAAAAAAAAAACAGATATTATTAACAAAAAAGATATCTACATATATTTCTTTTTTTTTTTTTTTTTGAGAAATAGAGGAAGGGGGGGGAAGAATTAATATTAATTATAAAAAAACACCCATAAAACATCCAACCTATCTTTACGCCGATGATCCAATGCGCCCCAATAGCTATCTTTATCTCAAATGGCAATTCAAACCCAATCACAATCACTCCAGTATACTGTCCCCCCAATTTTCCAGTGGAACACTAATCACTTTAACAGACTGTTCACAAAACTAGGGAGCCTTCTCCCAGGATCGAAATTACTCATTTGTGGCGACTGGAATGCCAAGCATTCCTGGTGGGGAAACGTACGATCATGCACTCGCGGCAGAGCGCTCCACAATGCCATACACCTAAGAGAAAACCTCAATATCCTGGCAACAGGGGGGCAACTCACTACCCCTATACAAGGAGAAACAGACCATCGGCTATTGATTTTGCTGTATACTCAGGTATACCAAACGAAGCCCTGCGCACACACTCAACAGTCGACCTTGACTCAGACCATCTCCCAATACACATAATACTCGATCAGGGCCCAATTCCTCGCAATAGATCCAAAACACAACCAAGACACTGACCGAAGGGAAATAACTGATGACCTTGCACGGAACAAACAACGACTCCTACTTTATACAAACGACAATAATCCCCGCCACATCTCCCCTCGGGAAATCACGCAACTCATTGATTCTCTCCCACTCAAGAAATCCCTGGATGGGATTGTATAAGCAACAAAGTCCTTAAATCTCTTCCCGCTAAGGCATTAGAACTCCTTGCCCTCATTTACAATAGCATCCTAAAGCTAGGCTACTTTCCCCAGCAATGGAAACTCGCTACAGTGTCAATGATCCTCAAACCTGGAAAATGCGCTAATTCAGTCGAGTCATATCGCCCTATAAGTCTACTCTGCAGCTTCTCTAAATTATTCGAGAGATTGCTCATGGATAGACTATTTGAGGTGAACGAATTCGAGCTCGCAATACCTAACCACCAGTTTGGGTTCAGAAAAGAACATGGCACCGACCAACAACTATTTAGGGTTGTCCAGCATATTCTTAAGTCCTTTGATTCTAGAAAATTCTGCTCCGCAGTATATATAGATATAAGTGAAGCCTTCGACCGCGTATGGCATACTGGCCTTCTATTAAAACTATCTAAGCTCCTCCCACTCCACCTGTTCAATATCCTAGAAAGCTACCTAATCGACAGAAGCTTTCAAGTCAAAGGACCTAATGGATCTATGTCACGTGCATGTCAAATTTCAGCAGGAGTCCCCCAGGGAAGCGTCCTCGGACCAATCTTGTACACCATTTACTCCTCAGATATGCCCCTCCCCACTCAGCTATATGGGTACGAACATCTACTTTCAACATTTGCAGACGATACGGTCATCCTAGCCTCCTCCCTCTCACTAACTGAAGCCATTAGAGCCAATCAGATATACCTCAGAAAGCTTGAAAAGTGGGCTGCTACCTGGTGCATCAACATCAACAGTTCTAAAACTGCCCATGTCATCTACACCACTCGCGTCCTAAGCAGTTTGGACAGAGCAATTACCATCCAGCTAAATGGCTCCAATGTTCCAATTTGCTCCCGCCACAAATATCTAGGGCTGCACCTAGACTCAAAACTTAATCTCAAATTCCATATTGCCCAGCTACGCGCCAGAATCCAAACTCTGACAGAAAAGTTTAGATGGCTACTAGGCAGAGAGTGCAAACTAACTAGAGAATGCAAAGCGCTTATTTACAAACAAATAATAGCCCCTGTATGGCATTACGCCATCCCAATTTGGGGAGCACTTGCATCTAATACTCAGTTCAGGCGCATAGACATGCTCCAAAACAAAACACTAAGAAGAGTCACACACGCCTCATGGTACACAACAAATCTGACCCTGCGTGAACGCCACAATATTCCCTCAGCTGAAGAAGTTTTTACATCAAGCAGCGCAAGGCTAGCCAGCTCCCTAGCAAACCATCCCAACTGCGAAGCTAGAGAACTTAGACCATATATTCCCCAAAGACTGCAGAGGGCAAGATACTCTACCCAACTACAAACGCAAATCATACCCCTTCAAGCATCCATTCCCCAACCCCAACCCCAATCACATATTCCAATACTCATAAGGATGTCGCTAGAAGAACAGCGCAGACCACCACCACTCAGCTGGACCCAACTAGCACGCCAACAAGAGTTACAAGCCCTACAACAACCTCTGCGACAACGCCCTCCTAGCCCTACTGCTGAACTAAGAAGACTGCGGCTCTTTGAGCA
>JAEIFI010000461.1:0-11270 GCA_018901815.1 Zaprionus lachaisei | reverse complement strand
AAAATTTTATTAGGTTCAAAAATTGCAAACATTTTAGAAATTTATAAACTTTTAAAAAGTTCAAGTTTCAAAAATCTCAAAAATTCCAAAAATTTTAAATATAACAAAAACTTTAATAATTTCAAAAATTTCAAAAGGTTCAAAAATTTAAAAAACTTCAAAAATTTCAAAATTTCAAAAATTTAAAAAACTTCAAAAATTTAAATATAAGAAAACTTTAATAATTTCAAAAATTTCAAAAAGTTCAAAAATTTACAATAATTTAAAAATTTTCAAAATTTCAAAAATTTCAAAAGGTCCAAAAATTTCAAAAATTTTAGAAATTTATAAATTTTTAAAAATTTCAATTTAAAATTTCAAAATTCCAAAAATTTCAAAAACTTCAAAAACTTTCAAAATTTTAAAAATTTTAAAATTTTCAAAATTTTCAAAATTTCAAAAATTTCAAAAAAAAACTTTAATAATTTCAAAAATTTCAAAAGATTCAAAAATTTAAACACTTAAAATTTCAATAATTTAAAATTTTCAAAATTTCAAAAATTTCAAAAATTTCAAAATTTCAAAAATTTCAAAAATTTCAAAATTTTTAAAAAATTTTCAAAAATTTCAAAAATTTCAAAATTTCAAAAATTTTCAAATATTCAAAAATTTAAAAATTTCAAAATTTTCAAAATTTCAAAAATTTTAAAAATTTCAAAATTTCTAAAATTTCAAAAATTTCAAAATTTTAAAAATTTCAAAATTAAAAATTTCAAAATTTCAAAAATTTCAAAATTTAAAATTTTCAAAAACTTCAATTTAAAATTTTAAAATTTCAAAAATTTTAAAAATCAAAAATTTTTAAAATTTTAAATAATTTAAAATTTTCAAAATTTCAAAAATTTCAAAATTTCAAAAACTTCAAAAATTTCAAAATTCAAAATTTTTAAAAATTTCAAAAATTTTAAAATATAAATTTTTAAAAATTTCAAAAAGTTCAAAAATTTCAAAATTTTAAAAATTTCAAAAATTTTAAAAATTTCAAAAATTTCAAAATTTCAAAAACTTTAAAATTTTAAAATTTTAAAAAATTCAAAAATTTTAAAATTCAAAATTTCAAAAATTTAAAAAACTTCAAAAATTTTAAATATAAGAAAAGCTTTAATAATTTCAAAAATTTCAAAAAGTTCAAAAATTTACAAAATTTAAAAATTTTCAAAATTTAAAAAATTTCAATAGGTCCAAAAATTTCAAAAATTTTAGAAATTTATAAATTTTTAAAAATTTCAAAAATTTCAAAAATTTCAAAAATTTCAAAATTTCAAAAAACTTTAAAAATTTCAAAATTTCAAAATTTCAAAAATTTCAAAAACTTCAAAAATTTCAAAATTTCAAAATTTTAAAAATTTCAAAAATTTCAAAAATTCAAAAATTTCAAAATTTTAAAATTTTCAAATTTTCAAAATTTATTTTCAAAATTTTCAAAATTTCAAAAATTTCAAAAATTTCAAAATTTCAAAAATTTAAAATTTAAAAATTTTAAAAATTTCAAAAATTTAAAAATTTAAAAATTTTAAAATTTCAAAAATTTCAAAAATTTCAAAATTTAAACAAAAATTTCAAAATTTTTAAAATTTTCAAAAATTTCAAAATTTTTAAAAATTTTTAAAAATTTCAAAAATTTCAAAAATTCAAAAATTTTCAAAAATTTTAAAAACTTCAAAAATTTTAAAATTAAAACAAAAACTTTAATAATTTCAAAATTTCAAAAGATTCAAAAATTTAAACACTTAAAATTTCAATAATTTAAAAATTTTCAAAATTTCAAAAATTTCAAAATTTCAAAAACTTCAAAAATTTCAAAAATTTCAAAATTTTTAAAATTTCAACAAAAATTTTAAAATTTCAAAAAAATTTTAAAAAATTTCAAAAATTTCAAAAATTTCAAAAAATTTTAAAAATTTCAAAAATTTTAAAAATTTTTTAAAATTTCAAAAAATTTCAAAAATTCAAAAATTTCAAAAATTTCAAAAATTTTAAAAATTTTAAAAACAAAATTTCAAAAATTTCAAAAATTTCAAAAATTTCAAAAATTTTAAAAATTTCAAAAATTTCAAAAAATTTTAAAAATTTCAAAAATTTCAAAAATTTCAAAAATTTTAAAATTTATAAACTTTTAAAAATTTCAAAATTTCAAAAATTTCAAAAATTCAAAATTTTAAATATAACAAAAATTTTAAAAATTTCAAAAATTTTAAATGGTTCAAAAATTTTAAAAATTTTAAAAATTTCAAATATTTTAAAATTTTAAAAAATTTTTTTAAATTTAAAAAATTTAAAAATTTCAAAATTTCAAAAACTTCAAAAATTTCAAAATTTCAAAATTTTCAAAATTTCAAAAATTTCAAAAATTTCAAAAATTTTAAAATTTCAAAAATTTCAAAAATTTCAAAATTTCAAAAATTTTATTTAAGGTTCAAAAATTGCAAAATTTTAGAAATTTATAAACTTTTAAAAAGTTCAAGTTTCAAAAATCTCAAAAATTCCAAAAATTTTAAATATAAAAAAACTTTAATAATTTAAAAAATTTCAAAAGGTTCAAAAATTTCAAAAATTTCAAAAATTTCAAAATTTCAAAAATTTCAAAAATTTTAAAAACTTCAAAAATTTTAAATATAAAAAATCTTTAATAATTTCAAAAATTTCAAAAAATTCAAAAATTTACAAAATTTAAAAATTTTCAAAATTTTAAAAAATTTTCAAAAGTTTCCAAAATTTCAAAAATTTTAAAAATTTAAAAATTTTTAAAAATTTCAAAATTTCAAAAATCTCAAAAATTCAAAAATTTCAAAAACTTTCAAAAATTTCAAAAATTTCAAAATTCAAAATTTTCAAAAATTTCAAAAATTTCAAAAAAATTCAAAATTCAAAAATTTAAAAATTTCAAAAAATTTCAAAAGATTCAAAAATTTAAACAATTTCAAAATTTCAATAATTTAAAAATTTTCAAAATTTTCAAAATTTCAAAATTTCAAAATTTAAAATTTCAAAAATTCAAAATTTCAAAAATTTCAAAAATTTTAAAATTTCAAAAATTTCAAAAATTTCAAAATTTTCAAAAATTTCAAACAAAAACTTTAAAAATTTCAAAAATTTCAAAAAATTCAAAAATTTAAACACTTAAAATTTCAATAATTTAAAATTTTCAAAAATTTCAAAATTTCTAAAATTTCAAAAACTTCAAAAATTTCAAAAATTCAAAATTTCAAAAATTTTAAAAACTTCAAAAATTTAAATATAAAAAAAACTTTAATAATTTCAAAAATTTCAAAAGATTCAAAAATTTAAACACTTAAAAATTTCAATAATTTAAAAATTTTCAAAATTTCAAAAAATTTCTAAAATTTCAAAAACTTTCAAAAATTTCAAAATTTAAAATTTTTAAAATTTCAAAAATTTTAAATATAACAACTTTAAAAAATTTAAAAATTTCAAAAAATTCAAAAATTTAAAAAATTTTAAAAATTTTAAACATTTTAAAAACTTTTTTTAAATATAAAAAAATTAATTTCTAAAATTTCAAAAACTTCAAAAATTTTAAAAAATTTTTTTAAAATTTCAAAAATTTCAAAAATTTCAAAATTTCAAAAATTTAAAAAACTTCAAAAATTTTAAATATAAGAAAAACTCTAATAATTTCAAAAATTTCAAAAATTTCAAAAATTTAAAAATTTAAAATTTTAAAAATTTTCAAAATTTCAAAAATTTCAATAGGTCCAAAAATTTCAAAAATTTTAGAAATTTATAAATTTTTAAAAATTTCAAGTTTCAAAAGTCTCAAAATTTCAAAAATTTCAAAAACTTCAAAAATTTCAAAAATTTCAAAAATTCAAAATTTTCAAATTTTCAAAAATTTCAAAACAAAAACTTTAAAAATTTCAAAAATTTCAAAAGATTCAAAAATTTAAACACTTAAAATTTCAAAAATTTAAAATTTTCAAAATTTCAAAAATTTCAAAAATTTCAAAAATTTCAAAAATTTCAAAATTTCAAAATTTCAAAAATTTTAAAAATTTCAAAAATTTTAAAATTTAAAAAGCTTTAATAATTTCAAAAATTTCAAAAAGTTCAAAAATTTAAAAATTTCAAAAATTTCAAAAATTTCAAAAATTTCAAAAATTTCAAAAATTCAAAAATTTTCTAAAATTTCTAAAATTTCAAAAATTTCAAAAATTTCAAAATTTCAAAAATTTAAAAATTTTAAAAACTTCAAAAATGTTAAATATAAGAAAACTTTAATAATTTCAAAAATTTCAAAAGATTCAAAAATTTAAACACTTAAAATTACAATAATTTCAAATTTCAAAATTTTCAAAATTTCAAAAATTTCAAAAATTTCAAAAACTTTAAAAATTTCAAAATTCAAAATTTCAAAAATTTTAAAAATTCAAAAATTTTAAATATAACAACTTTAAAAATTTAAAAAATTTCAAAAGGTTCAAAAATTTAAAAAAAATTTTAAAAATTTCAAACATTTTAAAAACTTTTTTTAAATATAACAACTTTAATTTCTAAAATTTCAAAAACTTCAAAAATTTTAAAATTCAAAATTTTTAAAATTTCAAAAAATTTCAAAATTTCAAAAATTTTAAAATTTAATTAGGTTCAAAAATTGCAAACATTTTAGAAATTTATAAACTTTTAAAAATTTCAAGTTTCAAAAATCTCAAAAATTCCAAAAATTTTAAATATAACAAAAACTTTAATAATTTCAAAAATTTCAAAAGGTTCAAAAATTTTAAAAAATTTTAAAATTTTAAAATTTTAAAAAAAATTTCAAAAATTTTAAAAACTTCTTAAATTTTAAAATTTCAAAAATTTCAAAAACTTCAAAAATTTCAAAATTTTAAAATTTTTAAAATTTCAAAAATTTCAAAATTTCAAAAATTTTATTAGGTTCAAAAATTGCAAACATTTTAGAAATTTATAAACTTTTAAAAAGTTCAAGTTTCAAAAATTTCAAAAATTCCACAAATTTTAAATATAACAAAACTTTAATAATTTCAAAAATTTCAAAAGGTTCAAAAATTTAAAAAATTTTAAAAATTTCAAAAATTTTAAAAATTTTCAAAATTTTAAAAACTTTTTAAAAATTTCAAAATTTTCAAAAATTTAAAATTTCAAAAATTTCAAAAATTTCAAAAATTTCAAAATTTTCAAAATTTTCAAAAATTTCTAAAAAATTCAAAATTTTAAAAATTTCAAAAATTTCAAAATTTTAAAAATTTAAAAAAAATTTCAAAAATTTTAAAAATTTTAAAAATTTCAAAAATTTCAAAAAATTTAAAAATTCCAAAAAAATTTTAAAAATTTCAAAAATTTCAAAATTTTCAAAAATTTAAAAAATTCAAAAATTTCAAATATTACAAAATCTTTAATAATTTCAAAAATTTCAAAAATTTCAAAAATTTTAAAATTTCAAAATTTCAAAATTTCAAAATTTTCAAAATTTCAAAAATTTCAAAATTTCAAAATTTCAAAAATTTCAAAATTTCAAAATTTTAAAAAATTTCAAAATTTCAAAATTCAAAAATTTTCAAAAAAATTTCAAAATTTTTAAAAATTTTCAAAAATTTCAAAAATTTCAAAAATTTTAAAAATTTCAAAAATTTTAAAAAATTCAAAAATTTCAAAATTTTCAAAAATTTTAAATTTTAAAAAATTTAAAAAAAAAACTTTAATAATTTCAAAAATTTCAAAAATTTTCAAAAATTTTAAAATTTTCAAAATTTCAAAAATTTTAAAAGGTTCAAAAATTTCAAAAATTTTAGAAATTTATAAACTTTTAAAAAGTTTCAAGTTTCAAAAATTTCAAAAATTCCAAAAATTTTAAAAATTTAACAAAAACTTTAAAAATTTCAAAAAATTTCAAAAGGTTCAAAAATTTTAAAAATTTTAAAAATTTCAAAAACAAAAATTTCAAAAAATTTTTTTAAAAATTTTTTAAAATTTCAAAAACTTTAATTTCTAAAATTTCAAAAACTTTTCAAAAATTTCAAAATTTCAAAATTTTTAAAATTTCAAAAATTTCAAAATTTCAAAAATTTTAAAATTAAAATTCAAAAATTTCAAAAATTTTAAAATTTATAAACTTTTAAAAAGTTCAAAATTTCAAAAATTTTAAAATTTCAAAAATTTTAAAAATTTAACAACTTTAAAATTTCAAAATTTTAAAATTTCAAAAAGTTTCAAAAATTTAAAAATTCAAAATTTTAAAAATTTTAAAAAATTTCAAAAATTCAAAAAATTTAAAAATTTCAAAATTCAAAAATTTCAAAAATTTTAAAAACTTCAAAAATTTTAAATATAAGAAAAACTTTAATAATTTCAAAAATTTCAAAAGGTTCAAAAATTTACAATAATTTAAAAATTTTCAAAATTTCAAAAATTTCAATAGGTCCAAAAATTTCAAAAATTTTAGAAATTTATAAATTTTTAAAAATTTCAAGTTTCAAAAATTCTCAAAAATTCCCAAAAATTTTAAAAATTTCAAAATTTCAAAAATTTCAAAAATTTCAAAATTTTCAAAAATTTCAAAAATTTCAAAAATTTCAAAAAAAAATTTCAAAATTTCAAAAATTTTAAAAATTTCAAAAATTTCAAAATTTCAAAAATTTTAAAAATTTAAAAATTTTCAAAATTTCAAAAATTTCAAAATTTCAAAAATTTCAAAAATTTCAAAATTTATAAATTTTTAAAAAAATTTCAAAATTCAAAAATTTCAAAATTTCAAAAATTTCAAAAATTCAAAAATTTCAAAAATTCAAAATTTTCAAAATTTTCAAAAATTTTAAAAATTTCAAAAATTTCAAAAATTTTAAAAATTTTCAAAAATCAAAAATTTCAAAATTTCAAAAAATTTCAAAAATTTCAAAATTTCAAAATTTAAAATTTTAAAATTTCAAAAATTTCAAAAATTTTCAAAATTTCAAAAATTTTAAAAATTTTAAAAATTTAAAAATTTTAAAATTTTTAAAAAAATTTCAAAATTTTCAAAATTTTAAAATTTCAAAAATTTCAAAAATTTCAAAAAATTCAAAAATTTCAAAAATTTTCAAAAATTTCAAAAATTTCAAAAATTTTAAAAATTCAAAAATTTCAAAATTTCAAAAATTTAAAAATTTCAAAAATTTCAAAAATTTCAAAAATTTTAAAATTTAAAATTTCAAAATTTAAAATTTTCAAAAATTAAAAATTTTAAAAATAAAATTTCAAAATTTCAAAAAATTTCAAAAATTTAAAAAATTTCAAAAATTTCAAAATTCAAAATTTTAAAATTTTTAAAACTTCAAAAATTTTAAATATAACAAAAACTTTAAAAATTTCAAAAATTTCAAAAGGTTCAAAAATTTAAAAAATTTTAAAAATTTCAAAAATTTCAAAAATTTTAAAAGTTCAAAAATTTCAAAAATTTTAAAATTTATAAAATTTTAAAAATTTCAAAAATTTCAAAATTTCAAAAATTTTAAAATTTCAAAAATTTCAAAAACTTTAAAAATTTCAAAATTTAAAAATTTCAAAATGTTCAAAAATTTCAAAAATTCAAAAATTTTAAAAATTTTAAAAATTTAAAATTTCAAAAATTTCAAAAATTCAAAAATTTTCAAAAATTTCAAAATTTCAAAATTTTCAAAATTTCAAAAATTTTAAAAATTTCAAAAATTTCAAAATTTAAAAATTTTCAAAATTTCAAAAAATTTCAAAATTTCAAAAATTTCAAAAAATTTCAAAAATTTCAAAACTTTTAAAAATTTCAAAAATTTCAAAAATTTCAAAATTTTAAAAATTTCAAAAATTTCAAAAATTTTAAAAATTTTCAAAAATTTAAAAATTTCAAAAATTTCAAAAATTTCAAAAAATTTAAAAAATTTCAAAATTTCAAAAAATTTCAAAATTTCAAAAATTTCAAAAATTTTAAAAATTTCAAAAATTTCAAAAATTTCAAAAATTTCAAAAATTTTAAAAAAATTTCAAAAATTTCAAAAATTTCAAAAATTTCAAAATTTTAAAAATTTCAAAATTTTAAAAATTTCAAAAATTTCAAAAATTTCAAAAATTTAAAATTAAAAATTTTAAAAATTTCAAAAATTTCCAAAATTTCAAAAACTTTCAAAATTTTAAAATTTCAAAAATTTCAAAATTTTCAAAAATTTTCAAAATTTCAAAATTTCAAAAATTTTAAAAACTTCAAAATTTTAAAATTTTCAAAAATCTTAAAAATTTCAAAATTTTTAAATTCAAAAATTTAAAAATTTCAAAAATTTAAAAATTTCAAAAATTTCAAAATTTCAAAAATTTTCAAAATTTCAAAATTTCAAAAATTTTCAAAAATTTCAAAATTCAAAATTTTTAAAAATTTATAAAATTTCAAAAATTTTAAAAATTTCAAAAATTTCAAAAATTTCAAAAATTTCAAAAGTTTCAAAAATTTAAAAATTTAAAAATTTCAAAAATTTCAAAATTCAAAAATTTCAAAAATTTAAAAAATTTCAAAAATTTTAAAAATTTCAAAAATTTCAAAAATTTCAAAAATTTCAAAAATTTTAAAAATTTCAAAAATTTTAAATTTCAAAATTTCAAAAATTTCAAAAATTTCAAAAATTTTAAAAATTTTAAAATTTAAAAATTCAAAAATTTCAAAAAATTTCAAAAATTTCAAAAATTTTAAATTTTCAAAAACTTTAAAATTTAAAAATTTCAAAATTTTCAAAAATTTTCAAAATTTCAAAAATTTTAAAATTTCAAAAATTTCAAAATTCAAAAATTTCAAAATTTCAAAATTTTTAAAAACTTCAAAAATTTCAAATTTCAAAATCTCAAAAACTTTAAAAATTTCAAAATTTCAAAAGATTCAAAAATTTTAAAATTTAAAATTTATCAAAATTTAAAAATTTTCAAAAAATTTCAAAATTTCAAAAATTTTTAAAAATTTCAAAAATTTCAAAATTCCAAAAATTTTAAAAATTTCAAAAATTTTAAAACTTTCAAAATTTCAAAAATTACAAAATTTTCAAAATTTCAAAAATTTCAAAAAATTTCAAAAATTTAAAAAATTTTAAAAATTTCAAAAATTTCTAAACAAAATTTTAAAAATTTTAAAAATTTCAAAAATTTTAAAAATTTAAAAATTTCTAAATTTCAAAAATTTCAAAATTTTAAAATTTTAAAAAATTTCAAAATTTTTAAAATTTCAAAACTATTTTAAAAGTTTCAAAAATTTCAAAAATTGTAAAAATTTCAAAATTTTTAAATTTTCAAAAATTTCAAGTTTCAAAATTTTAAAAAAAAAGTGCAAAAATTTTAAAAATTTCTACAAAATTTCAAAAATTTTAAAATTTTCAAAATTTCAAAAGTGTTCAAAATTTAAAAATTACAAAATTTAAGAATTTCCAAAATTTCAAAATTTTCAAAACATTCAAAATTTTAAAAATTTCAAAAATTTTAAAAATTTCAAAAATTTCAAAATTTTAAAAACTTAAAAATTTTTAAAATTTCAAAATTTCAAAATTTTCAAAAATTCAAAAATTTTAAAAATTGTAAATAATTTAAAAAATTTTTAAAATTTCAAAATTTCAAATAATTCAAAAATTTTAAAAATAAAAAAATTAAAAATTTAAAAATTTAAAGTTCAAATTTTCATTAAATATATTAAAATTTCAAAAATTACAAATAAAATTTTAAAATTTTTATTAAAATTTCAAAATTTCAAAAATTTCAAAATTTTAAAAATTTCAAAAAATTTCAAAAATTTCAAAATTTCAAAAATTTCAAAAAATTATATTTAAAAATTCAAAAATAAAAATTTGAAATTTCAAACATTCCAAAAATTTCAAATTTCAAAAATCCTCAAAAATTTCAAAATTTCAAAATTTTAAAAAATTTTAAAAATTCAAAAATTTTCAAATTTCAAAATTTCAAAATTTGAAAATCAAAAATTTTAAAATTTTAAAATTCAAAAACTTTAAAAATTTTAAAAGTTCAAAATTTTAAAATTTCCAAAAATTTCAAAAAAATTTCAAAAGTTTCAAAAAATTTCAAAAATTTAAAAATTTAAAATTTAAAAAATTTTAAACATTAAAATTTCAATAAATGAAAAACTTTTAAAATTTCAAAATTTCAAAAATTTAAAAATTTAAAAATTTAAAATTTTAAAATTCTTAAAAATTTTAAAAATTTCAAAAATTTCAATAGTTTCAAAAATTTCAAAATTTTAAAATTTAAAAAAGGTTTAACAAAATCTCGAGTTTCAAAATTTCAAAAATTTTAAAATTTTAAATTTTAAATTTTATAATTCAAAAATTTAAAAAATTTCAAAAATTCAAAAATTTTAAAAATTTCAAAAATTTTAAAATTTGTAATTTAAAATTTTAAAAAATTTCAATAACGAAAATTACTAAAATTTAAAATTTTTAAAATTTCAAAAAATTTCAAAATTTCAAATTTTTTAAAAGGTAAAAATAAATATTTTAAAAATTTATCAAATTTTAAACATTTCAAGTTCAAAATTTAAAATTCTAAAAATTTCAAAAATATAAAAATTTTATAATTTCAAAATTTTCAAAAGGTCAAAAATTTCAAAATTTCAAATAATTTTAAAATTTAAAATTTCAATTAAAGTCCAAACTTTTAAAATTTTAAAAAATTTATAAATTTTTAAAAATTTCAAGTTTCAAAATCTTCAAAAATTCCAAAAATTTCAAAATTGTATCTTTTCAAAATTTCAAAATTTCAAAATTTCAAAAAACTTCAATCATTTCAAAATTCAAAATTTTTAAAATTTCAAACTCAAAAATTTTCACATATTTTCGTACCTCAAAAATTTCAATAGTTTCAAGAATTTCAAAAAAAGATTCAAAAATTTTAAACACTTAAAATTTCAATAAAATATTAAAACCTTCAAAAAAATTTTAAATATAACAAAAACTTAATGAATTTCAAAATTTCAAAAGATTCAAAAATTTAAACACTTAAAATTTTCAATAATTTAAAATTCAAAATTTTCAAAATTTGAAAAACTTCAAATATTTCAAAATTAAATTTTTAAAATTTCGTATCTCAAAATTCAAAAATTTTCAAAATTTCAAAATTTCAATAGGTTTAAAATCTAAAAATTCCAAAATTCCAAAATTTTAAAAACTTCAAAAAATTTTAAATATAACAAAACTTTAATACTTCAAAAAAATTCTTAAAATTAAAAATTTTAAAAAATTTTGAAAATTTCAAAAATTTTA
>JAEIFI010000455.1:0-47817 GCA_018901815.1 Zaprionus lachaisei | reverse complement strand
TTCCAAATTTTTCAAATGTTTGAAATTTTTAAATTATTGAAATTTTTTTTTTATTATTATATAAATATTTGAAATAAATTTATAAATCAACAATTTGAAATTTTTAAAATTTTTGAAATTTTTGAAATTTTTTGAAAATTTGTGAAATGTTTCAAATTTTTACAAATTTTTCAATTTTTGAAATGTTTGAAATTTTTGAATATTTTGAAATTTTTGAAAATATTGAAATTTTGAAATTTTGAAATATTTGAAATTTTTCTAATTTTTGAAATTATTGAAATTTTTGAAATTTTTGAAATTTTGAAATATTTGAAATTTTTCTAATAATTTTGAAATTTATTCAAAATATTCAAATTTTTTATAAAATTTAAAATTTTTGAAATTTATAAAATATTTGAAATTTTTTCAAAATGTTCAAATTTGTAAAATTTTTTAAAATTTTTTAAAATTTTGTTAAAATTTTCAAATTTTTCAATTAAACCAAATTTTTAAAATTTTTAAAATGTTCAAATTTTTTTTATTATTATATAAATATTTGAAATAAATTTATAAATCAAATATTTGAAATTTTTAAAATTTTTCAAATTTTTGAAATTTTTGAAATGTTTCAAATTTGTGAAATGTTAAAAATTTTTCCAAATTTTTCAAATTTTTAAAATGCTCAAATTTTTTTTTTTATTATTATATAAATATTTGAAATAAATTTATGAATCAAATGTTTGAAATTTTTGAAATATATAAAATATTTGAAATGTTTGAAATTTTTTTAAAAGTTTTCAAATTTTTGAAATTTTTTCAAAATTTTCAAATATAATTAAATTTTTTTCAAAATTTTCAAATTTTAGAATTAAACAAAATTTTTTCAAATTTTTAAAATGATAAAATTTTTTTTTATTATTATAATATTTGAAATAAATTTATAAATCAAATATTTGAAATTTTTAATATTTTTCAATTTTTGAAATTTTTGAAATGTTTCAAATTTGTGAAATGTTTCAAATTTTTCCAAATTTTTCAAATTTTTGAAATGTTTGAAATTTTTGAAATTATTGAAACTTTTTTTATTATTATATAAATATTTGAAATAAATTTAAAATTTATAAATTTTTGAAATTTTTCAAATTTTTTGAAAATTTTCAAATTTTCAAATTTTTCAAATTTTTCAAAATTTTGAAATTTTTGAAATTTTTGAAATTATTGAAATTTTTTTTATTATTATATAAATATTTGAAATAAATTTATAAATCAAATGTTTGAAATTTTTGAAATTTTTGAAATGTTTCAAATTTGTGAAATGTTTCAAATTTTTTCAAATTTTTCAAATTTTTGAAATTTTTAAAATTTTGAAATTTTTTTATTATTATATAAATTTTTGAAATAAATTTATAAATCAACAATTTGAAATTTTTAAAATTTTTCAAATTTTTGAAATGTTTGAAATTTTTTAAATTTTTCAAATTTTTTCCAAATTTTTCAAATTTTTGAAATGTTTGAAATTTTTGAAATTATTGAAATTTTTGAAAATAAAATATTTGAAATGTTTGAAATTTTTTAAAATTTTTTGAAATTTTTGAAATTTTTTCAAATTTTTCAAATATTTGAAATTTTTTCAAAATTTTTAAATTTTCAAATATTATGAAATTTTTTCAAAATTTTCAAATTTTTGAAAATTTTTCAAATTTTTGAAATTTTTGAAATTTTTTCAAAATTTTCAAATTTTAAAAAAATTTTTCAAATTTTTAAAATGATGAAATTTTTTTTATTATTATAATATTTGAAATAAATTTATAAATCAAATATTTGAAATTTTTAAAATTTTTCAATTTTTGAAATTTTTGAAATGTTTCAAATTTGTGAAATGTTTCAAATTTTTCCAAATTTTTCAAATTTTTGAAATGTTTGAAATTTTTGAAATTTTTGAAATTTTTGAAATTATTGAAATTTTTGAAATTTTGAAATATTTGAAATTTTTCTAATTTTTGAAATTTTTGAAATGTTTGAAATTTTGGAAATTTTTGAAATATTTGAAATGCTTTGAAATTTTTCAAATTGTTGAAATTTTTGAAATTTTGAAAAATTTTTTAAATTATTTCAAAATTTTCAATTTTTGAAATTTATTCAAAATTTTTAAAATTTTTGAAATTTATAAAATATTTGAAATTTTTTTCAAAATGTTCAAATTTGTAAAATTTTTTAAAATTTTTTAAATTTTGTTAAAATTTTCAAATTTTTCAATTAAACCAAATTTTTCAAATTTTTAAAATGTTCAAATTTTTTTTTATTATTATATAAATATTTGAAATAAATTTATAAATCAAATATTTGAAATTTTTAAAATTTTTCAATTTTTGAAATTTTTGAAATGTTTCAAATTTGTGAAATGTTTCAAATTTTTCCAAATTTTTCAAATTTTTGAAATGTTTGAAATTTTTTTTTTATTATTATATAAATATTTGAAATAAATTTATGAATCAAATTTGTTTGAAATTTTTGAAATTTATAAAATATTTGAAATGTTTGAAATTTTTTAAAATTTTTTAAATTTTTGAAATTTTTTTAAAAAATTTTCAAATTTTAATAAATTTTTCAAAATTTTCAAATTTTTGAAATTTTAAAAAATTTTTCAAATTTTTAAAATGATAAAATTTTTTTATATTATTATAATATTTGAAATAAATTTATAAATCAAATATTTGAAAATTTTTAAAATTTTTCAAATTTTTGAAATTTTTAGAAATGTTTCAAATTTGTGAAATGTTTCAAATTTTTTCAAATTTTTCAAATTTTTGAAATTTTTGAAATTTTTGAAATTATTGAAATTTTTTAAATTATATAAATATTTGAAATTAATTTAAAAATTTAATTTTTTTTAATTTTTGAAATTTGTGAAATGTTTCAAATTTTTTCAAATTTTTGAAATGTTTGAAATTTTTGAAATTATTGAAATTTTTTTTTATTATTATATAAATATTTGAAATAAATTTAAATAAATCAAATGTTTGAAATTTTTGAAATTTTTCAAATTTTTCAAATTTGTGAAATGTTTCAAATTTTTCCAAATTTTTCAAATGTTTGAAATTTTTAAATTTTTGAAATTTTTTTTTATTATTATATAAAATATTTGAAATAAATTTATAAATCAACAATTTGAAATTTTTAAAATTTTTCAATTTTTGAAATTTTTGAAATGTTTCAAATTTGTGAAATGTTTCAAATTTTTTCAAATTTTTCGAAATTTTTGAAATGTTTGAAATTTTTGAAATTTTTGAAATTTTTGAAATTTTTAAAATTTTGAAATTTTTGAAATTTTTGAAATTTTGAAATTTTTGAAATTTTTTGAAATTTTTGAAATTTTTGAAATTTTAAAATTTTTGAAATTTTTCAATTTTTGAAATTTTTGAAATTTTTGAAATGTTTGAAATTTTTGAAATGTTTGAAATATTTGAAATTTTTGAAATTGTTAAAATTATTGAAACTTTTAAAATTTTTGAAATTTTAGAAATTTTAAAATTATTTCAAAAATTTCAATTTTTGAAATTTATTCAAAATATTCAAATTTTTTATATTTAAAATTTTTGAAATTTATAAAATATTTGAAATTTTTTCAAAATGTTCAAATTTGTAAAATTTTTTAAAATTTTTAAAATTTTGTTAAAATTTTCAAATTTTTCAATTAAACCAAATTTTTCAAATTTTTAAAATGTTCAAATTTTTTTTTATTATTATATAAATATTTGAAATAAATTTATAAATCAAATATTTGAAATTTTTAAAATTTTTCAATTTTTGAAATTTTTGAAATGTTTCAAATTTGTGAAATGTTTCAAAATTTTTCCAAATTTTTCAAATTTTTAAAATGTTTGAAATTTTTTTATTTATTATATAAATATTTGAAATAAATTTATGAATCAAATGTTTGAAATTTTTGAAATATATAAAATATTTGAAATGTTTGAAATTTTTTAAAAGTTTTCAAATTTTTGAAATTTTTTCAAAATTTTCAAATATATTAAATTTTTTCAAAATTTTCAAATTTTAGAATTAAACAAAATTTTTCAAATTTTTAAAATGATAAAATTTTTTTTTATTATTATAATATTTGAAATAAATTTATAAATCAAATATTTGAAATTTTTAAAATTTTTCAATTTTTGAAATTTTTGAAATGTTTCAAATTTGTGAAATGTTTCAAATTTTTCCAAATTTTTCAAATTTTTGAAATGTTTGAAATTTTTTGAAATTATTGAAATTTTTTTATTATTATATAAATATTTGAAATAAATTTATAAATCATAATGTTTGAAATTTTTGAAATTTTTCAAATGTTTCAAATTTTTGAAATGTTTCAAATTTTTTCAATTTTTCAAATGTTTGAAATTATTGAAACTTTTTATTATTTTATAAAATTTTTAAAAAATTTATAAATCAAATTTTTTAAATTTTTAATATTTGTGAAATGTTTCAAATTTTTCCAAATTTTTCAAATTTTTGAAATGTTTGAAATTTTTGAAATTATTGAAATTTTTTTTTTTATTATATAAATATTTGAAATAAATTTATAAATCAAATGTTTGAAATTTTTGAAATTTTTCAAATGTTTCAAATTTGTGAAATGTTTCAAATTTTTCCAAATTTTTCAAATGTTTGAAATTTTTAAATTATTGAAATTTTTTTTTATTATTATATAAATATTTGAAATAAATTTATAAATCAACAATTTGAAATTTTTAAAATTTTTCAATTTTTGAAATGTTTCAAATTTGTGAAATTTAAATTTCAATTTTTCCTAATTTTTTCAAATTTTTGAAATGTTTGAAATTTATGAAATTATTGAAATTTTTGAAATACATAAAATATTTGAAATGTTTGAAATTTTTTAAAGTTTTCAAATTTTTGAAATTTTTTCAAAATTTTTAAAATATATGAAATTTTTTCAAAATTTTCAAATATTTGAAATTTTTTCAAAATTTTCAAATTTTTCAGAATTTTAAATTCAAACAATTTTTCAAATTTTTAAAATGATGAAATTTTTTTTTATAAATTATAATATTTAAAAAAAATTTATAAATCAAATATTTGAAATTTTTAAAATTTTTCAATTTTTGAAATTTTTGAAATGTTTCAAATTTGTGAAATGTTTCAAATTTTTTTCAAATTTTTGAAATTTTTGAAATTTTTGAAATTTTTAATATTTTGAAATTTTTGAAATTATTGAAATTTTTGAAATTTTTGAAATATTTGAAATATTTATTTTCAAATTTTGAAATTTTTGAAATGTTTGAAATTTTTGAAATGTTTGAAATATTTGAAATGCTTGAAATTGTTCAAATTGTTGAAACTTTTGAAATTTTTGAAATTTTAAAATTATTTCAAAATTTTCAAATTTTTGAAATTTATTCAAAATTTTCAAATTTTTTAAATTTTTAAAATTTTTGAAATTTTTTCAAAATGTTCAAATTTGTAAAATTTTTTAAAATTTTTTAAATTTTGTCAAAATTTTCTAATTTTTCAATTAAACCAAATTTTTCTAATTTTTAAAATGTTCAAATTTTTTTTATTATTATATAAATATTTGAAATAAATTTATAAATCAAATGTTTGAAATTTTTGAAATTTTTCAAATGTTTCAAATTTGTGAAATGTTTCAAATTTTTCCAAATTTTTCAAATGTTTGAAATTTTTAAATTATTGAAATTTTTTTTTTTATTATATAAATATTTGAAATAAATTTATAAATCAACAATTTGAAATTTTTAAAATTTTTCAATTTTTGAAATGTTTCAAATTTGTGAAATTTTGAAATTTTTCAAATTTTTCCAAATTTTTCAAATTTTTGAAATGTTTGAAATTTTTTTTAAAATTTTTCAAATTTTTGAAATTTTTTTCAAAATTTTCAAATATATGAAATTTTTTCAAAATTTTCAAATTTTCAAATTTTTGAATTAAACAACATTTTTCAAATTTTTAAAATGATAAAATTTTTTTTATTATTATAATATTTGAAATAAATTTATAAATCAACAATTTGAAATTTTTAAAATTTTTCAATTTTTGAAATTTTTGAAATGTTTCAAATTTGTGAAATGTTTCAAATTTTTCCAAATTTTTCAAAGTTTTGAAATTTTTGAAATTTTTGAAATTTTTAAATTTTAAAATTATTTCAAAAATATTTTTGAAATTTTAGAAATTTTAAAATTATTTCAAAAATTTCAAATTTTTGAAATTTATTCAAAATATTCAAATTTTTTAAATTTTTAAAATTTTTGAAATTTTTGAAATTTTTTTGAAATTTTCAAAAGGTTCAAATTTTTAAAATTTTTTAAAATTTTTCAAATTTTGTCAAAATTTTCAAATTTTTCAATTAAACCAAATTTTTCAAATTTTTAAAATGTTCAAATTTTTTTTATTATTATAAATATTTGAAATAAATTTATAAATAAATTTTTAAAATTTTCAAATTTTGAAATTTTTGAAATTTTGAAATTTTTTCAAATTTTTCAAATTTTTTCAAATTTTTAAATTTTTGAAAAAATTATTGAAATTTTTTTTATTATTATATAAATATTTGAAATAAATTTATAAATCAAATGTTTGAAATTTTTGAAATTTTTCAAATGTTTCAAATTTTTGAAATGTTTCAAATTTTTCAAATTTTTCAAATTTTTGAAATTTTTCAAATTTTTTTTTTTTTTAAATTTTTTAAATTTTTGAAATAAATTTAAAATTTTTAAAATTTTTCAAAATTTTTCAAATTTTTCAAATTTTTGAAATTTAAAATCCAAATTTTCCTAATTTTTCAAATTAAATGTTTGAAATTTTTGAAAAATTTTTAAATTTTTGAAATTTATAAAATATTTGAAATAAATTTATAAATCTTTAAAATTTTCAAATTTTTGAAATTTTTCAAAATTTTCAAATATTTGAAATTTTTTCAAATTTTTCAAATATTTGAAATTTTTTCAAATTTTTCAAATTTTTGAATTAAAAAATTTTTCAAATTTTTAAAATGATAAATTTTTTTTTATTATATAAATATTTGAAATAAATTTATAAATCAAATATTTGAAATTTTTAAAATTTTTCAATTTTTGAAATTTTTGAAATGTTTCAAATTTGTGAAATGTTTCAAATTTTTCCAAATTTTTCAAATTTTTTGAAATGTTTGAAATTTTTAGAAATTTTGAAATTTTTGAAATTTTGAAATTTTTGAAATTTTGAAATTTTTTAAAATTTTTTAAATTTTGTCAAAATTTTCTAATTTTTCAATTAAACCAAATTTTTCTAATTTTTTAAAATGTTCAAATTTTTTTATTATTATATAAATATTTGAAATAAATTTATAAATCAAATGTTTGAAATTTTTGAAATTTTTCAAATGTTTCAAATTTGTGAAATGTTTCAAATTTTTCCAAATTTTTCAAATGTTTGAAATTTTTAAATTATTGAAATTTTTTTTTATTATTATATAAATATTTGAAATAAATTTATAAATCAACAATTTGAAATTTTTAAAATTTTTTAATTTTTGAAATTTTTGAAATGTTTCAAATTTGTGAAAAATTTCAAATTTTTCCAAATTTTTCAAATTTTTCAAATTTTTGAAATGTTTGAAATTTTTGAAATTTTGAAATTTTTGAAATTTTTGAAATTTTTGAAATTTTTGAAATTTTTAAAAATTTTCAAATTTTTGAAATTTTTTTCAAAATTTTCAAATTTTTTAAAATTTTTTTAAAATTTTGAAATTTTTTCAAAATTTTCAAATTTTAATCAAAATTTTTCAAATTTTTAAAATGTTCAAATTTTTTTTATTAATAAATTTATAAATAAAATATTTGAAATTTTTAAAATTTTTCAAATTTTTGAAATTTTTGAAATGTTTCAAATTTTTGAAATTTTTCAAATTTTTCAAATTTTTAAATTTTTGAAATTTTTGAAATTTTTTATTATAAATATTTGAAATTTTTAAATTTATAATGAAATTTTTGAAATTTTTGAAATTTTTCAAATTTTTCAAATTTTTGAAATTTTTCAAATTTTTGAAATGTTTCAAATTTTTCAAATTTTTGAAATTTTTGAAATTTTTGAAATTTTTGAAATTATTGAAACTTTTGAAATTTTAAATAAATTTTAGAAATTTTTAAAATTATTTCAAAATTTTCAATTTTTGAAATTTATTCAAAATATTCAAATTTTTTATATTTAAAAATTTTTGAAATTTTTGAAATTTTTCAAATTTTTGAAATTTTTTTCAAAATGTTCAAATTTGTAAAATTTTTTAAAATTTTTTAAATTTTGTCAAAATTTTCTAATTTTTCAATTAAACCAAATTTTTCTAATTTTTAAAATGTTCAAATTTTTTTTATTATTATATAAATATTTGAAATAAATTTATAAATCAAATGTTTGAAATTTTTGAAATTTTTCAAATGTTTCAAATTTGTGAAATGTTTCAAATTTTTCCAAATTTTTCAAATGTTTGAAATTTTTAAATTATTGAAATTTTTTTTTATTATTATATAAATATTTGAAATAAATTTATAAATCAAATATTTGAAATTTTTGAAATTTTTCAATTTTGAAATGTTTCAAATTTTTGAAATTTTTGAAATTTTTCAAATTTTTCAAATTTTTGAAATTTTTGAAAAATTTTTGAAATTTTTTTCAAATTTTTCAAATTTTTCAAATTTTTAAAATTTTTTAAAATTTTTTTCAAAATTTTCAAATTTTTCAAATTTTAGAATTAAACAAAATTTTTCAAATTTTTAAAATGATAAAATTTTTTTTATTATTATATAAATATTTGAAATAAATTTATAAATCAACAATTTGAAATTTTTAAAATTTTTCAAATTTTGAAATTTTTGAAATGTTTCAAATTTGTGAAATGTTTCAAATTTTTCAAATTTTTCCAAATTTTTGAAATTTTTGAAATTTTTTGAAATTTTTAAAAAATTTTAAAAATTTTAAAATAAAATTTTTTCAAAATATTTGAAATTTTTTAAATTTAAAAATTTTTAAAATTTTTGAAATTTTTTGAAATTTTTAAAAATTTGAAATTTTTAAATTTTTCAAAATGTTCAAATTTTTAAAATTTTTTAAAATTTTTTAAATTTTGTCAAAATTTTCAAATTTTTCAATTAAACCAAATTTTTCAAATTTTTAAAATGTTCAAATTTTTTTGTATTATTTTATAAATATTTGAAATAAATTTATAAATCAAATGTTTGAAATTTTTGAAATTTTTCAAATGTTTCAAATTTTTGAAATGTTTGAAATTTTTTAAAATTTTTCAAATTTTTGAAATTTTTTCAAAATTTTCAAAATTTTCAAATTTTTGAATTTTTTTCAAAAATTTTCAAATTTTCAAATTTCAATTAAACAAAATTTTTCAAATTTTTAAAATGATAAAATTTTTGTTATTATTATAAAATATTTGAAATAAATTTATAAATCAACAATTTGAAATTTTTAAAATTTTTCAATTTTTGAAATTTTTGAAATGTTTCAAATTTGTGAAATGTTTCAATTTTTCCAAATTTTTGAAATTTTGAAATTTTTGAAATTTTTGAAATTTTAGAAATTTTTAAAATTTTTTTAAAATTTTCAATTTTTCAATTTTTGAAATTTATTCAAAATATTCAAATTTTTTATATTTAAAATTTTTGAAATTTTTGAAATTTATAAAATATTTTGAAATTTTTTCAAAATGTTCAAATTTTTAAAATTTTTTAAAATTTTTAAAATTTTGTCAAAATTTTCAAATTTTTCAATTAAACCAAATTTTTCAAATTTTTAAAATGATAAAATTTTTTTTATTATTATATAAATATTTGAAATAAATTTATAAATCAACAATTTGAAATTTTTAAAATTTTTCAATTTTTGAAATTTTTGAAATGTTTCAAATTTGTGAAATGTTTCAATTTTTCCAAATTTTTCAAATTTTTGAAATGTTTGAAATTTTTGAAATTATTGAAACTTTTGAAATTTTTGAAATTTTAGAAATTTTAAAATTATTTCAAAAATTTCAATTTTTGAAATTTATTCAAAATATTCAAATTTTTTATATTTAAAAATTTTGAAATTTTTGAAATTTATAAAATATTTGAAATTTTTTCAAAATGTTCAAATTTGTAAAATTTTTTAAAATTTTTAAAAATTTTGTCAAAATTTTCTAATTTTTCAATTAAACCAAATTTTTCTAATTTTTAAAATGTTCAAATTTTTTTTATTATTATATAAATATTTGAAATAAATTTATAAATCAAATGTTTGAAATTTTTGAAATTTTTCAAATGTTTCAAATTTGTGAAATGTTTCAAATTTTTCAAATTTTTCCAAATTTTTCAAATTTTTGAAATTTTTAAATTATTGAAATTTTTTTTTTATTATTATAATAAAATTTGAAATAAATTTATAAATCAAATTTTAAATTTTTGAAATTTTTAAAATTTTTGAAATTTTTGAAATTTTTGAAATTTTTTTTTCAAATTTTTGAAATTTTTTTCAAAATTTTCAAATTTGTATAAATTTTTTTAAAATTTTATTTTTCAAAATTTTCAAATTTTTTGAAATTAAACAAAATTTTTCAAATTTTTAAATTTTTAAAATGATAAAATTTTTTTTTTATTATATAAATATTTGAAATAAATTTATAAATCAAATGTTTGAAATTTTTAAAATTTTTCAAATTTTTGAAATTTTTGAAATGTTTCAAATTTGTGAAATGTTTCAAATTTTTCCAAATTTTTTCAAATTTTTGAAATTTTTTAAAATTTTGAAATTTTTGAAATTTTTAAATTTTTTAAATTTTGAAATTTTTAAATTTTTGAATAAATTTATTTTTAAAATTTTTGAAATTTTTTTCAAATTTTTCAAATTTTCAAATTTTTTAAATTTTTCAAATTTTTCAAATTTTTCAATTTTAAAATAATTTTCAAATTTTTAAAATGATCAAATTTTTTTTATTATTATATAAATATTTGAAATAAATTTATAAATCAAATGTTTGAAATTTTTGAAATTTTTCAAATGTTTCAAATTTGTGAAATGTTTCAAATTTTTCCAAATTTTTCAAATGTTTGAAATTTTTAAATTATTGAAATTTTTTTTATTATTATATAAATATTTGAAATAAATTTATAAATCAACAATTTGAAATTTTTAAAATTTTTCAAATTTTTGAAATTTTTGAAATGTTTCAAATTTGTGAAATGTTTCAAATTTTTCCAAAATTTTTCAAATTTTTTGAAATTTTTTCAAATTTTTTAAATTTTTGAAATTTTTTAAATTTTTTAAAATTTTTTTGAAATTTTTGAAATATTTGAAATTTTTTCAAATTTTTAAATTTTTGAAATTTTTTGAAATTTTTTTAAATTTTTGAAATTTTTGAAATTTTTGAAATTTTTTTTAATTTTTTCAAATTTTTGAAATTTTTGAAATTTTTGAAATTTTTGAAATTTTTGAAATTTTTGAAATTTTTGAAATTTTTGAAATTTTTCAAAATTTTTGAAATTTTTTTTAAATTTTTCAAAATTTTTGAAATTTTTGAAATTTATTCAAAATTTTTAAAATTTTAATTTTCAAATTTATAAAATATTTGAAATTTTTTCAAAATGTTCAAATTTGTAAAATTTTTTAAAATTTTTAAAATTTTGTCAAAATTTTCAAATTTTTCAATTAAACCAAATTTTTCAAATTTTTAAAATGTTCAAATTTTTTTTTATTATTATATAAATATTTGAAATAAATTTATAAATCAAATGTTTGAAATTTTTAAAATTTTTCAAATGTTTGAAATTTTTGAAATGTTTCAAATTTTTGAAATGTTTCAAATTTTTGAAATTTTTCAAATTTTTAAATTTTCAAATTTTTTTATTATTATATAAATATTTGAAATAAATTTATAAATCAAATGTTTGAAATTTTTGAAATTTATAAAATTTTTGAAATGTTTGAAATTTTTTAAAATTTTCAAATTTTTGAAATTTTTTCAAAATTTTCAAATTTTTTAAATTTTTCAAATTTTCAAATTTTTCAAATTAAACAAAATTTTTCAAATTTTTAAAATGATTAAAATTTTTTTTATTATTATAAATTTTTGAAATAAATTTATAAATCAACATTTTGAAATTTTTAAAATTTTTCAATTTTTGAAAATTTTTGAAATGTTTCAAATTTGTGAAATGTTTCAAATTTTTCCAAATTTTTGAAATTTTTGAAATTTTTGAAATTTTTGAAATTTTTTTTGAAATTTTAAAATTTTTGAAAAATTTTTGAAATTTTAGAAATTTTTAAATTATTTCAAAAATTTCAATTTTTGAAATTTATTCAAAATATTCAAATTTTTTATATTTAAAATTTTTGAAATTTTTGAAATTTATAAAATATTTGAAATTTTTTCAAAATGTTCAAATTTTTAAAATTTTTTAAAATTTTTAAAATTTTGTCAAAATTTTCAAATTTTTCAATTAAACCAAATTTTTCAAATTTTTAAAATGTTCAAATTTTTTTATTATTATTTTATAAATATTTGAAATAAATTTATAAATCAAATGTTTGAAATTTTTGAAATATATTTTAAATGTTTGAAATTTTTTAAATTTTTCAAATTTTTGAAATTTTTTTAAATTTTTGAAATTTTGAAATTTTTTCAAATTTTTGAAATTTTTTTTAAAATTTTCAAATTTTCAAATTTTTGAAATAAACAAAATTTTTCAAATTTTTAAAATGATAAAATTTTTGTTATTATTATAATATTTGAAATAAATTTATAAATCAACAATTTGAAATTTTTAAAATTTTTTTAAATTTTTGAAATTTTTTTTTAAAATTTTTTGAAATTTTTGAAATTTTTGAAATTTTAGAAATTTTAAAATTATTTCAAAAATTTCAATTTTTGAAATTTATTCAAAATATTCAAATTTTTTATATTTAAAATTTTTGAAATTTTTGAAATTTTTAAAATATTTTGAAATTTTTTCAAAATGTTCGAAATTTTTAAAATTTTTTAAAATTTTTCAAAATTTTTGTCAAAATTTTCAAATTTTTCAATTAAACCAAATTTTTCAAATTTTTAAAATGATTCAAATTTTTTTTATTATTATATAAATATTTGAAATAAATTTATAAATCAAAAATTTGAAATTTTTAAAATTTTTCAATTTTTGAAATTTTTGAAATGTTTAAAATTTGTGAAATGTTTCAAATTTTCCAAATTTTTCAAATTTTTGAAATGTTTGAAATTTTTGAAATTATTGAAACTTTTGAAATTTTTGAATTTTAGAAATTTTTAAAATTATTTCAAAAATTTCAATTTTTGAAATTTATTCAAAATATTCAAATTTTTTAATTTTTAAAAATTTTGAAATTTTTGAAATTTATAAAATATTTGAAATTTTTTCAAAATGTTCAAATTTGTAAAATTTTTTAAAATTTTTAAAATTTTGTCAAAATTTTCTAATTTTTCAATTAAACCAAATTTTTCTAATTTTTAAAATGTTCAAATTTTTTTTATTATTATATAAATATTTGAAATAAATTTATAAATCAAATGTTTGAAATTTTTGAAATTTTTCAAATGTTTCAAATTTGTGAAATGTTTCAAATTTTTCCAAATTTTTCAAATTTTTGAAATTTTTGAAATTTTTTTATTTCAAAATTTTAATAAATTTTTGAAATATTATATCAAAATTTTAATTTTTCAAATTTTTTTTATTTTTTAAATTTTTGAAATTTTTGAAATTTTTTCAAATTTTTCAAATATTTGAAATTTTTTTTCAAAATGTTCAAATTTGTAAAATTTTTTAAAATTTTTAAAATTTTGTCAAAATTTTCTAATTTTTCAATTAAACCAAATTTTTCTAATTTTTAAAATGTTCAAATTTTTTTATTATTATATAAATATTTGAAATAAATTTATAAATCAAATGTTTGAAATTTTTGAAATTTTTCAAATGTTTCAAATTTGTGAAATGTTTCAAATTTTTCCAAATTTTTCAAATTTTTGAAATTTTTAAATTATTGAAATTTTTTTTTATTATTATATAAATATTTGAAATAAATTTATAAATCAACAATTTGAAATTTTTAAAATTTTTCAATTTTTTGAAATTTTTGAAATGTTTCAAATTTGTGAAATTTTTGAAATTTTTCAATTTTTTTCAAATTTTTCAAAATTTTTGAAATTTTTGAAATTTTTGAAATTTTTGAAATTTTTGAAATATTATTCAAAATATTTGAAATTTTTGAAATTTTTTTATTTTTAAATTTTAAAATTTTTGAAATTTTTTCAAAATTTTCAAATATATGAAATTTTTTCAAATTTTTTAAATTTTTCAAATTTTTCAAATTTTTCAGATTAAACAAAATTTTTCAAATTTTTAAAATGATAAAATTTTTTTTTATTATTATAAATATTTGAAATAAATTTATAAATCAAATATTTGAAATTTTTAAAATTTTTCAATTTTTGAAATTTTTAAAGTCAAATTTGTGAAATGTTTCAAATTTTTCCAAATTTTTCAAATTTTTGAAATTTTTGAAATTTTTGAAATTTTTTATTAATATTTAAATTATTTGAAATAAATTTATAAATCAAATGTTTGAAATTTTTTTGAAATTTTTTAAAATATTTGAAATTTTTGAAATTTTTTAAAATTTTCAAATTTTTGAAATTTTTTCAAAATTTTCAAATTTTTGAAATTTTTGAAATTTTTTTAAAATTTTGAAATTTTTTAATTTTTAAAATTTTTTAAATTTTTTCAAAATTTTCAAATTTTTAAAATTTTTGTTTTAAATTTTTTCAAAATTTTGAAAATTTTTGAAATTTTTCAAATTTTCAAATTTTTTCAAATTTTTCAAATTTTTTCAAATTTTTTTTGAAATTTTTTGAAATTTTATTTTAAATATTTGAAATAAATTTATAAATTTGAAATTTTTGAAATTTTAAAATTTTTAAAATTATTTCAAAATTTTCAAATTTTTTGAAATTTATTCAAAATATTCAAATTTTTTATATTTAAAAATTTTGAAATTTTTGAAATTTATAAAATATTTGAAATTTTTTCAAAATGTTCAAATTTGTAAAATTTTTTAAAATTTTTAAATTTTAAATTTTGTCAAAATTTTCTAATTTTTCAATTAAACCAAATTTTTCTAATTTTTAAAATGTTCAAATTTTTTTTATTATTATATAAATATTTGAAATAAATTTATAAATCAAATGTTTGAAATTTTTGAAATTTTTCAAATGTTTCAAATTTGTGAAATGTTTCAAATTTTTCCAAATTTTTCAAATGTTTGAAATTTTTAAAATTATTGAAATTTTTTTTTATTATTATATAAATATTTGAAATAAATTTATAAATCAACAATTTGAAATTTTTAAAATTTTTTCAATTTTTGAAATTTTTGAAATTTTTTTAAAATTTTTTCAAATTTTTCAAATTTTTCAAATTTTTCAAATTTTTGAAATTTTTTAAATTTTTTCAAAATTTTGAAATTTTGAAATTTTTTTAAATTTTCAAATTTTTGAAATTTTTTCAAAATTTTCAAATTTTTCAAATTTTTTCAAAATTTTCAAATTTTTAATTAAATAAATTTTTCAAAATTTTGAAATGTTAAAATTTTTATAAATAAATATTTGAAATAAATTTTAAAAAATAATTTGAAATTTTTAAATTTTTGAAATTTTTGAAATTTTTTCAAATTTGTGAAATGTTTCAAATTTTTGAAATTTTTGAAAATTTTGAAATTTTTGAAATTTTATTAAAATTTTTGAAATAATTTTTGAAATTTTTAGAAATTTTAAAATTATTTCAAAAATTTCAATTTTTGAAATTTATTCAAAATATTCAAATTTTTTATATTTAAAATTTTTGAAATTTTTGAAATTTATAAAATATTTGAAATTTTTTCAAAATGTTCAAATTTGTAAAATTTTTTAAAATTTTTTAAATTTTGTCAAAATTTTCAAATTTTTCAATTAAACCAAATTTTTCAAATTTTTAAAATGTTCAAATTTTTTTTATTATTATATAAATATTTGAAATAAATTTATAAATCAAATGTTTGAAATTTTTGAAATATATAAAATATTTTAAATGTTTGAAATTTTTTTTAAAAATTTTTGAAATTTTTTGAAATTTTTCAAAATTTTCAAATTTTTTTAATTTTTCAAATTTTTCAAATTTTCAAATTTTTGAAATTTTTAAATTTTGAAAATTTTTCAAAATTTTCAAATTTTGAAAATGATAAAATTTTTTTTATTATTATATAAATATTTGAAATAAATTTATAAATCAACAATTTGAAATTTTTAAAATTTTTCAATTTTTGAAATTTTTGAAATGTTTCAAATTTGTGAAATGTTTTCAAATTTTTCAAATTTTTGAAATTTTTGAAATTTTTGAAATTTTTGAAATTTTAGAAATTTTAAAATTATTTCAAAAATTTCAATTTTTGAAATTTATTCAAAATATTCAAATTTTTTATATTTAAAATTTTTGAAATTTTTTGAAATTTATAAAATATTTGAAATTTTTTTCAAAATGTTCAAATTTTTAAAATTTTTTTAAATTTTTAAAATTTTGTCAAAATTTTCAAATTTTTCAATTAAACCAAATTTTTCAAATTTTTAAAATGTTAAAATTTTTTTTATTATTATATAAATATTTGAAATAAATTTATAAATCAACATGTTTGAAATTTTTAAAATTTTTCAATTTTTGAAATTTTTGAAATGTTTCAAATTTGTGAAATGTTTCAAATTTTTCCAAATTTTTGAAATTTTTGAAATTTTGAAATTTTTGAAATTTTGAAATTTTTGAAATTTTTGAAATTTTTGAAATTTTTGAAATTTTAAAATTTTAAAATTTCAAAAATTTCAATTTTTGAAATTTATTCAAAATATTCAAATTTTTTATATTTAAAAATTTTGAAATTTTTGAAATTTATAAAATATTTTTGAAATTTTTTCAAAATGTTCAAATTTGTAAAATTTTTTTAAAATTTTTTAAATTTTGTCAAAATTTTCTAATTTTTCAATTAAACCAAATTTTTCTAATTTTTAAAATGTTCAAATTTTTTTTATTATTATATAAATATTTGAAATAAATTTATAAATCAAATGTTTGAAATTTTTGAAATTTTTCAAATGTTTCAAATTTGTGAAATGTTTCAAATTTTTCCAAATTTTTTTGAAATGTTTGAAATTTTTGAAATTATTTCAAAATTTTTGAAATTTTTGAAATTTATTCAAAATATTCAAATTTTTTAAATTTTTAAAAATTTTGAAATTTTTGAAATTTATAAAATATTTGAAATTTTTTCAAAATGTTTAAATTTTTGAAATTTTTAAAATTTTTTAAAATTTTTAAATTTTTTCAAAATTTTTAAATTTTTGAAATTTTTCAAATTTTCCAAATTTTTCAAATTTTTAAAATGTTCAAAAATTTTTTATTATTATATAAATATTTGAAATAAATTTATAAATCAAATGTTTGAAATTTTTTAAATTTTTGAAATTTTTGAAATTTTTTAAAATGTTTGAAATGTTTGAAATTTTTTTAAATTTTTCAAATTTTTTCAAATTTTGAAATTTTTTCAAAATTTTTTTGAAATTTTTTCAAAATTTTCAAATTTTTTCAAATTTTTCAAATTTTAGAATTAAACAAAATTTTTCAAATTTTTAAAATAATTTTTTTTTATTATTATAATATTTGAAATAAATTTATAAATCAAATATTTGAAATTTTTAAAATTTTTCAATTTTTGAAATTTTTGAAATGTTTCAAATTTTTGAAATTTTTGAAATTTTTGAAATTTTTCAAAATTTTGAAATTTTTGAAATTTTTGAAATTTTAGAAATTTTAAAATTATTTCAAAAATTTCAATTTTTGAAATTTATTCAAAATATTCAAATTTTTTTTTTAATATTTAAAATTTTTGAAATTTTTTAAAATATTTGAAATTTTTTTAAATGTTTGAAATTTTTAAAATTTTTTTGAAATTTTTGAAAAATTTTCAAATTTTTCAAATTTTTCAATTAAACCAAATTTTTCAAATTTTTAAAATGTTCAAATTTTTTTATTATTATATAAATATTTGAAATAAATTTATAAATCAAATGTTTGAAATTTTTGAAATTTTTGAAATTTATAAAATATTTTGAAATGTTTGAAATTTTTTAAAGTTTTCAAATTTTTAAATTTTTTCAAAATTTTAAATCAAATTTTTCAAATTTTTCAAATATTTGAAATTTTTTCAAAATTTTCAAATTTTTAATAAATAATTTTTCAAATTTTTAAAATGATTTAATTTTTTTTATTATTATAAAATATTTGAAATAAATTTATAAATTAAATATTTGAAATTTTTAAATTTTTCAAATTTTGAAATTTTTCAAATTTTTGAAATTTTTCAAATTTTGAAATTTTTGAAATTTTCAAATTTTTGAAATTTTTGAAATTTTTTAAAAATTTTTGAAATTTTTGAAATTTTTAAATATTTAAAATTTTTGAAATTTTTGAAATTTTTGAAATTTTTCAAATTTTTAAAATTTTGAAATTTTTTTAATTTTTAAATTTTTGAAATGTTTGAAATTTTTGAAATTTTTGAAATTTTTGAAATTTTTGAAATTTTTGAAATTTTTGAAATTTTTGAAATTTTTGAAAATTATTTCAAAAATTTTGAAATTTTGAAATTTTTTATTCAAATTTTTGAAATTTTTGAAATTTTTGAAATTTTTGAAATTTTTAAAATATTTTGAAATTTTTTCAAATTTTTCAAATTTTTTGAAATTTTTTTGAAATTTTTAAATTTTTTTAAATTTTTCAAATTTTTCAATTAAACCAAATTTTTAAAATTTTTAAAATGATAAAATTTTTTTTATTATTATATAAATATTTGAAATAAATTTATAAATCAAATATTTGAAATTTTTTAAAATTTTTTCAAATTTTTGAAATTTTTGAAATTTTTCAAATTTTTGAAATGTTTGAAATTTTTCAAATTTTTGAAATTTTTGAAATTTTTGAAATTTTTGAAATTTTTGAAATTTTGAAATTATTGAAATTTTGAAATTTTAAAAATTTTTATTTTTATTTTTGAAATTTTTGAAATTTTTGAAATTTTATAATTTTTTAAATTTTTGAAATTTTTTTTTAAATTTTTTCAAATTTTTGAAATTTTGAAATTTTTGAAAATTTTCAAATTTTGAAATTTTTCAAATTTTTGAAATTTTTCAAATTTTTTCAATTTTTGAAATTTTGAAATTTTTTCAAATTTTTCAAATTTTTTAAAATTTTTTTAAAATTTTGAAATTTTTCAAAATTTTGAAATTTTTGAAATTTTTTTCAAAATTTTTCAAATTTTTAAAATGTTTTTTTTTTTTTATTATTATAAATATTTGAAATAAATTTATAAATCAAATGTTTGAAATTTTTGAAATTTTTCAAATTTTTGAAATTTTTTGAAATGTTTCAAATTTTTGAAATTTTTGAAAATTTTTCAAATTTTGAAATTTTTGAAATTTTTGAAATTTTTGAAATTTTTTTAAATTTTTGAAATTTTTATAAATTTTGAAATTTTGAAATTTTTGAAAATTTTTTAAAATTTTCAAATTTTTGAAATTTTTGAAATTTTTTGAAATTTTAAAATTTTTGAAAATTTTTCAAAATTTTCAAAATTTTTAAAAATTTTTTGAATTTTTTGAAATTTTTCAAATTTTTAAAATTTTTCAAATTTTTGAAATTTTTATAAATATTTGAAATTTTTTAAAATTTTTAAATTTTTGAAATTTTTCAAATTTTTGAAATTTTTAAAATTTTTAAATTTTAAAAATTTTTGAAATTTTCAAATTTTTGAAATTTTTTGAAATTTTTTTTAAATTTTTGAAATTTTGAAATTTTTATAAAATTTTGAAATTTTGAAATTTTTAAATTATTTGAAATTTTTGAAATTTTTTAAATTTTTAAAATTTTTGAAATTTTTCAAATTTTTAAAATTTTGAAATTTTTGAAAATTTTTGAAATTTATTTTCAAATTTTTTTAAATTTTTTAAAATTTTTAAAATTTTTCAAATTTTTGAAATTTTTCAAATTTTTAAAATGTTTTGAAATTTTTTTTTATTATTATATAAATATTTGAAATAAATTTATAAACAAATGTTTGAAATTTTTAAAATTTTTAAAATTTTTTTAAATTTTGAAATGTTTCAAATTTTTCAAATTTTTGAAATTTTTCGAAATTTTTGAAATTTTTGAAATGTTCAAAAATTTTTGAAATTATTATATAAATATTTGAAATAAATTTATAAATCAAAATGTTTGAAATTTTTGAAATTTTTGAAATTTTTGAAATTTTTGAAATTTTTGAAATTTTTCAAATTTTTTCAAATTTTTTAAATTTTTTAAAAATTTTCAAATTTTCAAATTTTTGAAATTTTTGAAATTTTTAAATTTTTCAAATTTTTAAAATATTTAAAATTTTTTTTTATTTATTATTTAATTTTTGAAATAAATTTTTAAATCTTTGAAATATTTGAAATTTTTAAATTTTTCAAATTTTTGAAAATTTTGAAATTTTTGAAATGTTTGAAAAATTTTTCAAATTTTTCCAAATTTTTGAAATTTTTGAAATTTTTGAAATTTTTGAAATTTTAGAAATTTTTTAAATTATTTCAAATATTTGAAATTTTTGAAATTTATTCAAAATATTCAAATTTTTTAAATTTTTAAAATTTTTGAAATTTTTAAAATTTTTGAAATTTTTGAAATTTTTTATTTCAAATTTTTCAAATTTTTTGAAATTTTTTTAAAATTTTTAATTTTTCAAAATTTTCAAAATTTGAAATTTTTTCAAAATTTTCAAATTTTAGAATTAAACAAAATTTTTCAAATTTTTAAAATGTTAAAATTTTTTTTTTAATTATTATAATATTTGAAATAAATTTATAAATCAAATATTTGAAATTTTTAAAATTTTTCAAATTTTTGAAATTTTTGAAATGTTTCAAATTTTTGAAATGTTTCAAATTTTTCAAATTTTTTGAAATTTTTGAAATTTTTGAAATTTTTGAATTTTTAGAAAATTTTTGAAATTATTGAAATTTTTAATTGAAATTTTTTATTTGAAATTTTTCTAATTTTTGAAAATTTTATGAAATGTTTGAAATTTTTGAAATTTTTGAAATTTTTGAAATGTTTGAAATTTTTCAAATTTTTGAAATTTTTCAAATTTTTGAAATTTTTGAAATTTTTAAAATTTTTGAAATTTTTAAATTTTAAAAATTATTTCAAAATTATTTATAAATTTTTGAAATTTTTGAAATTATTCAAATTTTTTTTAAAATATTAAAATTTTTGAAATTTTTGAAATTTTAAATTTAAAATATTTGAAATTTTTTTAAATGTTCAAATTTGTTAAAATTTTTTAAAATTTTGTCAAATTTTTCAAATTTTAAATTAACAAATTTTTCAAATTTTTAAAATGTTCAAATTTTTTTTTATTATTATATAAATATTTGAAATAAATTTATAAATCAAATATTTGAAATTTTTGAAATTTTTGAAATGTTTCAAATTTGTGAAATGTTTCAAAATTTTTCCAAATTATTGAAACTTTTGAAATTTTTGAAAATTTTGAAATTTTAAAAATTTTTTGAAATTTTAAAAATTTTTAAAAAAAATTATTTCAAAAATTTCAATTTTTTAAGTTTTGAAATTTATTCAAATATTCAAATTTTTTAATTTTTAAAAGTTTTGAAATTTATAAAATATTTTGTAATTTTTTCAAAATTATCAAATATATGAAATTTTTTCAAAATTTTCAAATTTTCAAATTTTTCAATTAAACAAAATTTTTCAAATTTTTAAAATGATAAAATTTTTTTTTATTATTATAATATTTGAAATAAATTTATAAATCAAATATTTGAAATTTTTAATATTTTTCAATTTTTGAAATTTTTGAAATGTTTCAAATTTTTCCAAATTTTTCAAATTTTTGAAATGTTTGAAATTTTTGAAATTATTGAAACTTTTTTTATTATTATATAAATATTTGAAATAAATTTATAAATCAAATGTTTGAAATTTTTGCAATTTTTGAAATATATAAAATATTTGAAATGTTAGAAATTTTTTTAAAGTTTTAAAATTTTTGAAATTTTTTCAAAATTTTCAAATATATGAAATTTTTTCAAAATTTTCAAATTTTAAAATTTTAGAATTAAACAAAATTTTTAAAATTTTTAAAATGATAAAATTTTTGATATTATTATAATATTTGAAATAAATTAATAAATCAACAATTTGAAATTTTTAAAATTTTTCAATTTTTGAAATGTTTCAAATTTGTGAAATGTTTAAAATTTTTCCAAATTATTGAAACTTTTGAAATTTTTGAAATTTTAAAATATTTGAAATTTTTCTAATTTTTTAAATTTTCAAAATGTTTGAAATTTTTGAAATGTTTGAAATATTTGAAATGTTTGAAATTGTTCAAATTATTGAGACTTTTGAAATTTTAGAAATTTTAAAATTATTTCAAAAATTTCAATTTTTGAAATTTATTCAAAATATTCAAATTTTTTATATTTAAAATTTTTGAAATTTTTGAAATTTATAAAATATTTGAAATTTTTTCAAAATGTTCAAATTTTTAAAATTTTTTAAATTTTTTAAAATTTTGTCAAAATTTTCAAATTTTTTAATTAAACGAAAATTTTAAAATAATTTTAAAATGATAAAATTTTTTTTATTATTATAATATTTGAAATAAATTTATAAATCAAATATTTGAAATTTTTAAAATTTTTCAATTTTTTAAATTTTTTGAAATGTTTCAAATTTGTGAAATTTTTCAAAATGTTTCAAATTTTTCCAAATTTTTCAAATTTTTGATTTGAAATTTTTGAAATTATTGAAATTTTTTTTTTAATTATATAAATATTTGAAATAAATTTATTAATCAAATGTTTGAAATGTTTGAAATTTTTTTAAAGTTTTAAAATTTTTGAAATTTTTCAAAAATTTTCAAATATATGAAATTTTTTCAAAATTTTCAAATTTTTCAAATTTTAGAATTAAACCAAATTTTTCAAATTTTTAAAATGATAAAATTTTTGTTATTATTATAATATTTGAAATAAATTAATATAAATCAACATATTTGAAATTTTTAAAATTTTTCAATTTTTGAAATGTTTCAAATTTGTGAAATGTTTCAAATTTTTCCAAATTTTTGAAACTTTTAAATTTTTGAAATTTATTCAAAATATTTAAATTTTTTTTTTAAAATTTTTGAAATTTTTAAAATATTTTGAAATTTTTTCAAAATATTTTAAATAATTTTAAAAAAATTTTGAAATTTTTAAAATTTATTTTAAAAAATATTTGAAAAATTTTTTAAAATTTAAATTTGAAATAATAATTAAAAATATTTTAAAATTTTTAAAAATTTTAAATAATAAATTTGAAATTTTGAAAATTTTTGAAATTTTATAAATTTCAAAAATTTTAAAATTTTTTAAATATTTTAATTTAATATTTTTAAAATAAATTTCAAAAATTGAAATTTTTGAAATAATTTTAAAATTTTAAAATATTTCTAAAATTTTCAAATATTTAAAATTTCAAATTTTTTTAATAAATTTTGAAATATTTGAAATTTTTTAAATAATTTTTAAATTTTTAAAATTATTTCAAAAATTTCAAAATTATAAAAATTTCAAATATTTCAAATATTTTCAAATATTTTCAAATATTTTCAAATATTTTGAAAATTTTAAAAATTTCAAATTTTGAAAAATTTTATTCATATTAAAAATTTGAAAATTTTGAAATTATTATTCAAAAATTTTCAAATTTTTGAAATTTATTAATTTATTTCAAAATTTTTGTAAATTTTTAAAAATTTTTGAAATTTTTGAAATTTTTAAAATTTTGAAATATTGTATTTTAAAATTTAATTTTTCAAATTTTTTATAAAATTTTTTTTATTTTAAAATTTTATATATTTTAATCAAATTTTTGAAATTTTTCAAAATTTTCAATTGAAATTTTTGAAATTTTTTAAATTTTTTCAAATTTTTTCAAAAATTTTAAAATTTTTGAAAAATAAAAAATTTTCAAAATTTTTCAAATTTTGAAATTTTTAAATTTTTTGAAAATTTTTTTGAAATTTTTGAAATTGTAAAATTTTTGAAATTATATTGATTTATTGTTGAAACTTGAAATTTTTGAAAATTTTTGAAATTTTTTGAAATTTTTGAAAAAATTTTTAAATTTTTGGAATTTTTTTAAATTTTTAAAATTTTCAAATATTTTAAAATTTTTTAAAATTTTTAAATTTTCAAATTTTAAATTAAACCAAATTTTTCAAAATTTTAAAATTTTTAAAATTTTTAAATAATTTGAAAATTTTTGAAATTAATTTAAAAATTTTATGTTTGAAATTTTTGAAAATTTCAAAAATATTTGAAATGTTTAAAATTTGAAATTTTATAAAATTTTCAAATTTCTGAAATTTTTGAAATTTTTGAAATATTTTGAAAATTTTTTCAAAATTTCAAAAATTTTTGAAATTTTTGAAATTTTTCAAATTTTTAAAATTATTTCAAAATTTCAAAATTTTTAAAAAATTTAAAAAATTTCAAAATTTTTAAATTTTGAAATTTTTGAAATTTTTGAAATATTTTAAAATGTTTGAAAATTTTTTAAAATTTTCTAAAATTTCAAATTTTTCAAAATTTTTTAATTTCAAATTTTCAAATATTTCAAAAAATTTCAAAATTCAAATTTTTCAAAATTTTAAAATTTTTGAAATTTTTTCAATTTATTTCAAATATTTATATAAAAATTTTTTTAAAAAAATTTTAAAATTTTTAAAAAATTTTAAATTTTTGAAATTTTGAAAAAAATTTTTGAAATTTTGAAATTTTTTAAATTTTTGAAATTTTTTAAATTTTCAAAAATTTTGAAATTTTTTAAAATTTTTGAAATTTTGAAATTTTTTCAAAATTTTAAAATTTTTCAATTAAAATTTTCAAATTTTTGAAAAATTTAAAAATTTCAAATTTTTAAAATGATTTGAATTTTTTTTATTATTATAATATTTGAAATTAATTTATAAATCAAATTTTTGAAATTTTTAAAATTTTTGAAATTTTTGAAATTTTTGAAATTTTGAAATTTTTGAAATGTTTGAAATTTTCAAATTATTGAAATTTTTGAAATTTTTGAAATTTTAGAAATTTTAAAATTATTTCAAAAATTTCAATTTTTGAAATTTATTAAAAATATTCAAATTTTTTATATTTAAAATTTTTGAAAATTTATAAAATATTTGAAATTTTTTCAAAATGTTCAAATTTTTAAAATTTTTTAAAATTTTTTAAATTTTGTCAAAATTTTCAAATTTTTCAATTAAACCAAATTTTTCAAATTTTTAAAATGTTAAAATTTTTTTTTATTATTATATAAATATTTGAAATAAATTTATAAATCAAATGTTTGAAATTTTTGAAATTTTTAAAATTTTGAAATATTTAAAATTTTTGAAATGTTTGAAATTTTTCAAATTTTTCAAAAATTTGAAATATTTGAAATTTTTGAAATTTTTCAAATTTTGAAATTTTAAATAAATTTTGAAATTTTTAAAATTTTTAAATTTTTTTAATTTTTGAAATTTTTGAAATATTTATGAAATTTTGAAATTTTTCAATTTTTAAAATTTTGAAATTTTGAAATTTGAAATTTTTCAAATTTTTGAAATTTTTTCAAATTTTTCAAATTTTTGAAATATTTGAAATTTTGAAATTTTTTCAAATTTTTAAATTTTTGAAATTTTTTTAAAATTTCAAATTTTTAAATTTTTAAAAATTTCAAATTTTTGAAATTTTTAAAATTTTGAAATTTTTGAAATTTTGAAATTTTTTAAAATTTTTTGAAATTTTTGAAATTTTTCAAATTTGAAATTGAAATTTTCAAATTTTTCAAATTTTTGAAATTTTTGAAATTTTTAAAATGTTGAAATTTTTTTATTATTTTTTAAAATATTTGAAATAAATTTATAAATCAAATGTTTGAAATTTTTTAAAAATTTTCAAATTTTTGAAATTTTTTAAATTTTGAAATTTTTCAAATTTTTGAAATTTTTGAAATTTTTCAAATTTTTAAAATTTTTGAAATTTTTAAATTTTTAAAATTTTTGAAATTTTAAAATTTTTGAAATTTTTTTAAATTTTTATAATATTTTGAAATAATTTTTCAAAATATTTGAAATTTTAAAATTTTTGAAATTTTTGAAATTTTGAAATTTTTCAAATTTTTGAAATTTTCAATTTTTCAAATTTTTGAAATTTTGAAATTTTTGAAATTTTTGAAATTTTTTTAAAATTTTGAAATTTTTGAAATTTTGAAATTTATTCAAATTTTTGAAATTTTAATTTTTGAAATTTTTGAAATTTTTAAAATTTTTGAAATTTTTGAAATTTTTGAAATTTTTTTATTAATATTTTGAAATTTTTGAAATTTTTGAAATTTTTGAAATTTTTAAAATTTTTGAAATTTTTAAAATTTTTGAAATTTTTCAAATTTTTGAAATTTTTCAAAATTTTCAAATTTTGAAATTTTTTCAAATTTTGAAATTTTTTAAATATTTAAAATTTTGAAATTTTGAAATTTATTAAATATTTGAAATTTTTTAAAAAATTTTGAAATTTTTAAAATTTTTTAAATTTTTGAAATTTTTGAAATTTTTAAATTTTTAAAATTTTTTTGAAATTTTTAAATTTTTGAAAATTTTTTAAAATTTTTTGAAATTTTTTTTAGAAATTATTTGAAATATTTGAAATTAAATTTATATATCAAATTTTTGAAATTTTTGAAATTTTTTTTGAAATTTTTTAAATTTTTTAAAATTTTAAAATTTTTCAAATTTAAATTATTGAAATTTTTCAAATTTTTAAAATTTTTGAAATTTTTTAAATTTTTAAATTTTTGAAATTTTTTCAAAATTTTTAAAATGATAAAATTTTTATATTATTGAAATTTTTGAAATAAATTTTTAAATCAAATTTTTGAAATTTTTGAAATTTTTTTTGAAATTTTTGAAATTTTTTTGAAATTTTTCAAATTTTTGAAATTTTTTCAAAAATTTTCAAATTTTTGAAATTTTTTAAAAAATATTTTGAAATTTTTTAAATTTTTAAAATTTTTGAAATTTTTCAAAATTTTTATTTTTAAAATTTTTAAAATTTTTTAAATTTTTTAAATTTTGAAATTTTTGAAATTTTTCAAATTTTTGAAATTTTTGAAATTTTGAAATTTTTGAAATTTTTGAAATTTTTGAAATTTTTGAAATTTTGAAATTTTTGAAATTTTTTATTAAAATTATTTCAAAAATTTGAAATTTTGAAATTTATTAAAAATTTTCAAATTTTTTAAATTTTTCAAATTTTGAAAATTTTTGAAATTTTTCAAATTTTTAAAATGATAAAATTTTTTAAATTTTTATAATTTTTGAAATGTTTGAAATTTATTGAAATTTTTGAAATTTTTAAAATTTTTGAAATTTTTGAAATTTTGAAATTTTTTAAATATTTGAAATGTTTGAAATTTTTTAAAATTTTGAAATTTTTGAAATTTTTGAAATTTTTCAAATTTTTGAAATTTTTGAAATTTTTAAAATTTTGAAATTTTTTCAAAATGTTTGAAATTTTTAAAATTTTTAAAATTTTTTAAATTTTTATTGAAATTTTTGAAATTTATTTATAAATTAAATTTTTGAAATTTTTGAAATATGTTAAAATTTTTGAAATGTTTGAAATTTTTTGAAAATTTTGAAATTTTTGAAATTTTTAAAATTTTTGAAATTTTTCAAATTTTTGAAATTTTTTTCAAAATTTTCAAATTTTAGAATTAAACAAAATTTTTCAAATTTTTAAAATGATAAAATTTTTGATATTATTATAATATTTGAAATAAATTAATAAATCAACAATTTGAAATTTTTAAAATTTTTTTTAAATTTTTGAAATTTTTGAAATGTTTCAAATTTGTGAAATGTTTCAAATTTTTCAAATTATTGAAACTTTTTTGAAATTTTTGAAATTTTTGAAATTTTAGAAATTTTAAAATTATTTCAAAAATTTCAATTTTTGAAATTTATTCAAAATATTCAAATTTTTTATATTTAAAATTTTTGAAATTTTTGAAATTTATAAAATATTTGAAATTTTTTCAAAATGTTCAAATTTTTAAAATTTTTTAAAATTTTTAAAATTTTGTCAAAATTTTCAAATTTTTCAATTAAACCAAATTTTTCAAATTTTTAAAATGTTCAAATTTTTTTGTATTATTATATAAATATTTGAAATAAATTTATAAATCAAATGTTTGAAATTTTTGAAATTTTTGAAATTTTTGAAATATATAAAATATTTTAAATGTTTGAAATTTTTTTAAAGTTTTCAAATTTTTGAATTTTTTTCAAAATTTTCAAATATTTGAAATTTTTTCTAATATTTGAAATTTTTTAAAAAATTTTCAAATTTTAGAATTAAATAAAATTTTTCAAATTTTTAAAATGATAAAATTTTTTTTTATTATAACAATATTTGAAATAAATATATAAATCAAATTTTTGAAATTTTTATATTTTTCAATTTTTGAAATTTTTGAAATGTTTCAAATTTGTGAAATGTTTGAAATTGTTCAAATTATTAAAACTTTTGAAATTTTTGAAATTTTTGAAATTTTAAAATTATTTCAAAAATTTAAATTTTTGAAATTTATTAAAAATATTCAAATTTTTTATATATTAAATTTTTGAAATTTTTAAAATTTATAAAATATTTGAAATTTTTGAAATTTTTTTAAATTTTTGAAATTTTTGAAATGTTTGAAATTTTTGAAATTTTTGAAATTTTTAAAATTTTTGAAATTATTGAAATTTTTGAAATTTTTGAAATATTTGAAAATGTTCAAATTTTTAAAATTTTTTAAAATTTTTTAAATTTTGTCAAATTTTTCAAATTAAACCAAATTTTTTAAATTTTTCAAATTTTTAAAATGTTCAAATTTTTTTGTATTATTATATAAATATTTGAAATAAATTTATAAATCAAATGTTTGAAAGTTTTCAAATTTTTTAAATTTTTTCAAAATTTTCAAATTGTAGAATTAAATAAAATTTTTCAAATTTTTAAAATGATAAAATTTTTTTTATTATTATAATATTTGAAATAAATTTATAAATCAAATATTTGAAATTTTTAAATTTTTTTAAATTTTTGAAATAAATTTTTGAAATGTTTCAAATTTGTGAAATGTTTGAAATTGTTCAAATTATTGAAATTTTTGAAATTTTTGAAATATTTGAAATTTTAGAAATTTTAAAATTATTTCAAAAATTTCAAATTTTTGAAATTTATAAAATATTTGAAATTTTTGAAATTTTTCTAATTTTTGAAATTTTGAAATTTTTGAAATTTTTGAAATTTTTTTCTAATTTTTAAAATTTTTGAAATTATTGAAATTTTTGAAATTTTTGAAGTATTTGAAATGTTTGAAATTTTTAAAATTTTTGAAATATTTGAAATGTTTGAAATTTTTCGAATTATTCAAACTTTTGAAATTTTTAAAATTTTTGAAATTTTTAAAAATTTTGAAATTATTTCAAAAATTTCAATATTTGAAATTTTTTTTAAATTTTCAAATATATGAAATTTTTTCAAAATTTTCAAATTTTAGAATTAAACAAAATTTTTCAAATTTTTAAAATGTTAAAAAAATCAAATATTTGAAATTTTTAAAATTTTTCAATTTTTGAAATTTTTGAAATGTTTGAAATTTTTTAAATTATTGAAACTTTTTTTATTATTATATAAATATTTGAAATAAATTTATAAATAAAATGTTTGAAATTTTTGCAATTTTTGAAATATATAAAATATTTGAAATGTTAGAAATTTTTTTAAAGTTTTCAAATTTTTGAAATTTTTTCAAAATTTTCAAATTTTAGAATTAAACAAAATTTTTCAAATTTTTAAAATGATAAAATTTTGGATATTATTATAATATTTGAAATAAATTAATAAATCAACAATTTGAAATTTTTAAAACTTTTTAATTTTTGAAATTTTTGAAATGTTTCAAATTTGTGAAATGTTTCAAATTTTTCCAAATTATTGAAACTTTTGAAATTTTTGAAATTTTTGAAATTTTAGAAATTATTTCAAAAATTTCAATTTTTGAAATTTATTTAAAATATTCAAATTTTTTATATTTAAAATATTTGAAATTTTTTTAAAATGTTCAAATTTTTAAAATTTTTTTACAATTTTTTAAATTTTGTCAAAATTTTTTATATTTTTTAAATTTTTGAAATTTTTGAAATGTTTCAAATTTGTGAAATGTTTGAAATTGTTCAAATTATTGAAACTTTTGAAATTTTTGAAATTTTAGAAATTTTAAAATTATTTCAAAAATTTAAATTTTTGAAATTTATTAAAAATATTCAAATTTTTTATATATACAATTTTTGAAATTTTTAAAATTTATAAAATATTTGAAATTTTTGAAATTTTTCTAATTTTTGAAATTTTTGAAATGTTTGAAATTTTTGAAATTTTTGAAATTTTTAAAATTTTTGAAATTATTGAAATTTTTGAAATTTTTGAAGTATTTGAAATGTTTGAAATTTTTAAAATTTTTGAAATATTTGAAATGTTTGAAATTTTTCAAATTATTGAAACTTTTGAAATTTATAAAATATTTGAAATTTTTTCAAAATGTTCAAATTTTTAAAATTTTTTAAATTTTTTTAAATTTTGTCAAATTTTTCAATTAAACCAAATTTTTCAAATTTTTAAAATGTTCAAATTTTTTTGTATTATTATATAAATATTTGAAATAATTTTATAAATCAAATGTTTGAAAGTTTTCAAATTTTTGAAATTTTTTCAAAATTTTCAAATTGTAGAATTAAATAAAATTTTTCAAATTTTTTAAAATGATAAAATTTTTTTTATTATTATAATATTTGAAATAAATTTATAAATCAAATATTTGAAATTTTTAAATTTTTTCAATTTTTGAAATTTTTGAAATGTTTCAAATTTGTGAAATGTTTGAAATTGTTCAAATTATTTGAAACTTTTGAAATTTTTGAAATTTTTAAAATTTTATGTTTGAAATTTTTGAAATTTTTCAAATTTTTAAATTATTTCAAAAATTTCATTTTATTTTTGAAATTTTTTTAAAATATTCAAATTTTTGAAATTTTAAAATTTTAAATTTTTGAAATTTTTAAAATTTTTAAATTTTTGAAATTTTGAAATTTATAAAAAATATTTGAAATTTTTAAAAAATTTTTAAATTTTTGAAATTTTTGAAATGTTTCAAAAATTTTGAAATTTTTGAAATTTTTAAATCAAATTTTTCAAATTTTGAAATGTTTGAAATTTTTAAAATTTTGAAATTTTTTTAAATTATATAAATATTTGAAATATTTATAAATCAAATTTTGAAATTTTTTTTAAAATTTTCAAATTTTTGAAATTTTTTCAAAATTTTCAAATATTTGAAATTTTTCAAAATTTTTGAAATTTTTCAAAATTTTCAAATTTTAGAATTAAACAAAATTTTTCAAATTTTTAAAAATGATAAAATTTTTTTTATTATTATAAATATTTGAAATAAATTTATAAATCAAATATTTGAAATTTTTAAAATTTTTCAATTTTTGAAATTTTTGAAATGTTTCAAATTTTTCCAAATTTTTGAAATTTTTGAAATTTTTTTTAAATTTTGAAATTTTTGAAATAAATTTATAAATTTTTAAAATTTTTGAATTTTTGAAATTTTTGAAATTTTTGAAATTTTTGAAATTTTTTATATAAAAATTTTTGAAATGTTTGAAATTTTTGAAATTTTTTAATTTTTAAAATTTTTTAAATTTTTGAAATTTTTTAAAATTTTCAAATTTTTGAAATTTTTCAAAATTTTCAAATTTTTGAAATTTTTTAAATTTTTCAAATTTTTCAAAATTTTAAAATGTATAAAATTTTTTTTTTTATTATAAAATATTTGAAATAAATTTATAAATCAAATATTTGAAATTTTTAAAATTTTTAAATTTTTGAAATTTTTTGAAATGTTTCAAATTTGTGAAATGTTTGAAATTTTTCAAAATTATTGAAACTTTTTGAAATTTTTTAAAATTTTTGAAATTTTTAGAAATTTTAAAATTATTTCAAAAATTTCAATTTTTGAAATTTTTTAAAAATATTCAAATTTTTTATATTTAAAATTTTTGAAATTTTTAAAATTTATAAAATTTTTGAAATTTTTGAAATTTTTGAAATTTTTTAAAATTTTTGAAATTTTTGAAATTTTTTAAATTTTTGAAATTTTTGAAATTTTTGAAATTTTTGAAATTTTTAAAATTTTTGAAATTTTTAAAATTTTTAAATTTTTGAAATTTTTGAAATTTTTGAAATTTTTAAATTTTTAAAATGTTTGAAATTTTTGAAATTTTTGAAATATTTGAAATATTTCAAATTTTGAAATTTTTTTAAATTATTCAAATTTTTGAAATTTTTTCAAAATTTTTCAAATTTTTGAAATTATTTCAAAAATTTCAATATTTTAAAATTTATTCAAAATTTTTTTTAATTTTTAAAATTTTGAAATAAATTTATAAATCAAATATTTGAAATTTTTTAAAAATTTTTAAATTTTTGAAATTTTTTGAAATTTTTCAAATTTTTGAAATTTTTGAAATTTTTCAAATTTTAATTAAACAAAATTTTAAATTCAAATTTTTAAATTTATAAAATTTTCAAATATTTGAAATTTTTAAAATTTTTTCAAATTTTTAAAATTTTTGAAATTTTTTAAATTTTTGAAATTTTTCAAATTTTTCAAATTTTTGAAATTTTTGAAATGTTTGAAATTTTTAAATTATTGAAATTTTTTTATTATTATATAAATATTTGAAATAAATTTATAAATCAAATGTTTGAAATTTTTGAAATTTTTGAAATATATAAAATATTTTAAATGTTTGAAATTTTTTAAGTTTTCAAATTTTTGAAATTTTTTCAAAATTTTCAAATTTTTGAAATTTTTTCAAAATTTTCAAATTTTTAGAATTAAACAAAATTTTTCAAATTTTTAAAATGATAAAAAAATTAAATATTTGAAATTTTTAAAAAATTTTTGAAATTTTTAAATTTTTGAAATTTTTGAAATTTTTGAAATGTTTCAAATTTTTGAAAATTTTTGAAATTTTTCAAATTTTTGAAATGTTTGAAATTTTTGAAATTATTGAAATTTTTTATTTAAAATTTATAAATATTTGATAAATTTATTTAAAATGTTTGAAATTTTTTAAATTTTTCAAATTTTTGAAATTTTTTTAAAAATTTTCAAATTTTTGAAATTTTTTCAAAATTTTCAAATTTTCAAATTTTCAAATTTTAGAATTAAACAAAATTTTTCAAATTTTTAAAATGATAAATTTTTTTATTATTATAAAATATTTGAAATAAATTTATAAATCAAATATTTGAAATTTTTGAAATTTTTGAAATTTTTGAAATGTTTTGAAATTTTTGAAATGTTTGTTTAAATTGTTCAAATTTTTGAAACTTTTGAAATTTTAAAATTTTTGAAATTTTTAAATTTTGAAATTTTTGAAATTTTAAAATTTTAGAAATTTTAAAATTATTTCAAAAATTTCAAATTTTTGAAATTTATTAAAAATATTCAAATTTTTTATATATAAAATTTTTGAAATTTTTGAAATTTTTTAAAATTTTGAAATTTTTGAAATTTTGAAATTTTTGAAATTTTTGAAATTTTGAAATTTTTGAAATTTTAGAAATTTTTGAAATTTTTAAAATTTTAAAATTTTTTTATTATTTTATAAATATTTGAAATTAAATTTATAAATAAATTTTTGAAATTTTTGAAATTTTTTCAAAATTTTAAATTTTTGAAATTTTTGAAATGTTTAAAATTTTTCCAAATTTTTGAAATGTTTGAAATTTTTGAAATTTTTGAAATTTTTGAAATTTTTTATTATTAAATAAATATTTGAAATAAATTTATAAATCAAATGTTTGAAATTTTTGAAATTTTTTGAAATTTTAAAAATATTTGAAATGTTTGAAATTTTTTAAATTTTTAAAATTTTTGAAATTTTTGAAATTTTTAAAATTTTTGAAATTTTTGAAATTTTTAAAATTTTCAAATATTTGAAATTTTTTCAAAATTTTCAAATTTTTAAATTTTTAAAATATTAAACAAAATTTTTAAAATTTTTAAAATGATAAAAAATCAAATATTTGAAATTTTTAAAATTTTTCAAATTTTTGAAATTTTTGAAATGTTTGAAATTTTTGAAATTATTGAAATTTTTTTATTATTATATAAATATTTGAAATAAATTTATAAATCAAATGTTTGAAATTTTTGAAATATTATAAAATATTTTAAATGTTTGAAATTTTTTTAAAGTTTTCAAATTTTTGAAATTTTTTCAAAATTTTCAAATTTAAAATTTTTTTAAAATTTTCAAATTTTAGAATTAAATAAAATTTTTCAAATTTTTAAAATGATAAAAATTGTTGTTATTATAACAATATTTGAAATAAATTTATAAATCAAATATTTGAAATTTTTAAAATTTTTCAATTTTTGAAATTTTTGAAATGTTTGAAATTTTTGAAATTATTGAAACTTTTTTTTAAATTATATAAATATTTGAAATTAAATTTATAAATTTTTGAAATTTTTGAAATTTTTGAAATTTTTTAAAATTTTGAAATATATAAAATATTTGAAATGTTTGAAATTTTTAAAATTTTTGAAATATTTGAAATGTTTGAAATTTTTATTTCAAATTATTGAAATTTTTTGAAATTTTTGAAATTTTAGAAATTTTAAAATTATTTCAAAAATTTCAATATTTGAAATTTATTCAAAATATTCAAATTTTTTTAATTTAAAATTTTTGAAATTTATAAAATATTTGAAATTTTTTCAAAATTTTCAAATATTTGAAATTTTTCAAAATTTTCAAATTTTTCAAATTTTTGAAATAAAAAATTTTTCAAATTTTTAAAATGATAAAAATATCAAATATTTGAAATTTTTAAAATTTTTCAATTTTTGAAATTTTTTAAATGTTTCAAATTTGTGAAATGTTTCAAATTTTTCCAAATTTTTCAAATTTTTGAAATGTTTGAAATTTTTGAAATTATTGAAACTTTTTTTATTATTATATAAATATTTGAAATAAATTTATAAATCAAATGTTTGAAATTTTTGCAATTTTTGAAATATATAAAATATTTTAAATGTTTGAAATTTTTTTAAAGTTTTCAAATTTTTGAAATTTTTTCAAAATTTTCAAATATATGAAATTTTTTCAAAATTTTCAAATTTTCAAATTTTAGAATTAAACAAAATTTTTCAAATTTTTAAAATGATAAAAAAATTCAAATATTTGAAATTTTTAAAATTTTTAAATCAAAATTTGAAATTTTTGAAATTTTTTAAATTTGTGAAATGTTTCAAATTTTTCAAATTTTTCCAAATTTTTCAAATTTTTGAAATGTTTGAAATTTTTGAAATTATTGAAACTTTTTTATTATTATATAAATATTTGAAATTAAATTTATAAATCAAATGTTTGAAATTTTTTTTAAATTTTTGATTTTCAAATTTTTGAAATTTTTTCAAAATTTTCAAATATTTGAAATTTTTTCAAAATTTTCAAATTTTTAAATTTTTGAAATTAAACAAAATTTTTCAAATTTTAAAAATGATAAAATTTTTGATATTATTATAATATTTGAAATAAATTAATAAATCAACAATTTGAAATTTTTAAAATATTTCAATTTTTGAAATTTTTGAAATGTTTCAAATTTTTCCAAATTTTTGAAAAGTTTGAAATTTTTTTTATTATTGTATAAATATTTGAAATAAATTTATAAATCAAAAATTTGAAATTTTTAAAATTTTTCAATTTTTGAAATTTTTGAAATGTTTCAAATTTGTGAAATGTTTCAAATTTTTCCAAATTTTTCAAATTTTTGAAATGTTTGAAATTTTTGAAATTATTGAAATTTTTGAAATATATAAAATATTTGAAATGTTTGAAATTTTTTTTAAGTTTTTAAATTTTTGAAATTTTTTCAAAATTTTCAAATATATGAAATTTTTTCAAAATTTTCAAATATTCAAATTTTAGAATTAAACAAAATTTTTCAAATTTTTAAAATGATAAATTTTTTTTTATTATTATAATATTTGAAATAAATTTATAAATCAAATATTTGAAATTTTTAAAATTTTTCAATTTTTGAAATTTTGGAATGTTTCAAATTTGTGAAATGTTTCAAATTTTTCCAAATTTTTCAAATTTTTGAAATGTTTGAAATTTTTGAAATTATTGAAATTTTTGAAATATATAAAATATTTGAAATGTTTGAAATTTTTTTTAAGTTTTCAAATTTTTGAAATTTTTTCAAAATTTTCAAATATATGAAATTTTTTCAAAATTTTCAAATATTCAAATTTTTTAGAATTAAACAAAATTTTTCAAATTTTTAAAATGATAAATTTTTTTTTTTTTTATTATAATATTTGAAATAAATTTATAAATCAAATGTTTGAAATTTTTGAAATTTTTGAAATATATAAAATATTTTAAATGTTTGAAATTTTTTTTAAGTTTTCAAATTTTTGAAATTTTTTCAAAATTTTCAAATATATGAAATTTTTTCAAAATTTTCAAATATTAAAATTTTAGAATTAAACAAAATTTTTCAAATTTTTAAAATGATAAAATTTTTTTTATTATTATAATATTTGAAATAAATTTATAAATCAAATATTTGAAATTTTTTTCAATTTTTGAAATTTTTGAAATGTTTCAAATTTGTGAAATGTTTGAAATTGTTCAAATTATTGAAACTTTTGAAATTTTTGAAATTTTTGAAATTTTAGAAATTTTAGAAATTTTAGAAATTTTAGAAATTTTAGAAATTTTAGAAATTTTAAAATTATTTCAAAAATTTCAATTTTTGAAATTTATTAAAAATATTCAAATTTTTTATATATAAAATTTTTGAAATTTTTGAAATTTTTCTAATTTTTGAAATTTTTGAAATGTTTGAAATTTTTTGAAATTTTTGAAATTTTCTAATTTTTCAATGAAACCAAATTTTTCTAATTTTTAAAATGTTCAAATTTTTTTTATTATTATATAAATATTTGAAATAAATTTATAAATCAAATGTTTGAAATTTTTTGAAATTTTTCAAATGTTTCAAATTTGTGAAATGTTTCAAATTTTTCCAAATTTTTGAAATGTTTGAAATTTTTGAAATTATTGAAACTTTTTTTATTATTAAATAAATATTTGAAATAAATTTATAAATCAAATGTTTGAAATTTTTTTTCAATTTTTGAAATATTAAAAATATTTGAAATGTTAGAAATTTTTTAAATCAAAAAATTTCAAAAATTTGAAATTTTTTAAAATTTTCAAATTTTTGAAATTTTTTCAAAATTTTCAAATATATGAAATTTTTTCAAAATTTTCAAATTTATGAAATTTTTTGATTTAAAAAATTTTCTAATATTTCAAATATTTTTAATATTTCAAAAATTGCAAAAATTTCAAACATTTGATTTATAAATTTATTTCAAATATTTATTTAAATAATAAAAAGTTTCAATAATTTCTAAAATTTCAAACATTTCAAAAATTTGAAAAATTTGGAAAAATTTGAAACATTTCACAAATTTGAAACATTTCAAAAATTTCAAAAATTGAAAAATTTTAAAAATTTCAAATTTTTGATTTTTTTTATCATTTTTCAAATATTTGAAAATTTTGAAGATATTTCAAAAATTTGAAAACTTAAAAAAATTTCAAACATTTCAAATATTTTATATATTTCAAAAATTTCAATAATTTCAAAAATTTCAAACATTTCAAAAATTTGAAAAATTTGGAAAAATTTGAAACATTTCACAAATTTGAAACATTTCAAAAATTTCAAAAATTGAAAAATTTTTAAAAATTTCAAATATTTGATTTTTTTATCATTTTAAAAATTTGAAAAATTTTGTTTAATTCTAAAATTTGAAAATTTTGAAAAATTTCATATATTTGAAAATTTTGAAAAATTTTCAAATATTTTATAAATTTCAAAAATTTTATATATAAAAATTTGAATATTTTTAATAAATTTCAAAAATTGAAATTTTTGAAATAATTTTAAAATTTCTAAAATTTCTAAAATTTCTAAAATTTCTAAAATTTCTAAAATTTCTAAAATTTCAAAAATTTCAAAAGTTTCAATAATTTGAACAATTTCAAACATTTCACAAATTTAAAAACATTTCAAAAATTTCAAAAATTGAAAAATTTTAAAAATTTCAAATATTTGATTTATAAATTTATTTCAAATATTATAATAATATCAAAAATTTTATCATATTAAAAATTTGAAAAATTTTGTTTAATTTTAAAATTTGAAAATTTGAATATTTGAAAATTTTGAAAAAATTTCATATATTTGAAAATTTTGAAAAATTTCAAAAATTTGAAAACTTAAAAAAATTTCAAACATTTACAAATATTTTATATATTTCAAAAATTTCAATAATTTCAAAATTTTCAAACATTTCAAAAATTTGAAAATTTTGGAAAAATTTGAAACATTTCAAAAATTTGAAACATTTCAAAAATTTCAAAAATTGGAAAACTTTAAAAATTTCAAATTGTTGATTTATAAATTTATTTCAAATATTTATATAATAATAAAAAAATTTCAATAATTTAAAAATTTTCAAACATTTCAAAAATTTGGAAAAATTTGAAACATTTCAAAAATTTCAAAAATTGAAAATTTTTAAAAATTTCAAATTGTTGATTATTTATTTCAAATATTATAATAATAAAAAAAAAATTTATCATTTTCAAAATTTTCAAATTTTAGAATTAAACAAAATTTTTCAAATTTTTAAAATGATAAATTTTTTTTTTTTATTATAATATTTGAAATAAATTTATAAATCAAATATTTGAAATTTTTAAAATTTTCAATTTTTGAAATTTTTGAAATTTTTGAAATGTTTCAAATTTATGAAATGTTTCAAACTTTTCCAAATTTTTGAAATGTTTGAAATTTTTGAAATATATAAAATATTTGAAATGTTTGAAATTTTTTTAAGTTTTCAAATTTTTGAAATTTCTTCAAAATTTTCAAATATATGAAAAATGATAAAAAAATCAAATATTTGAAATTTTTAAAATTTTTCAATTTTTGAAATTTTTGAAATGTTTCAAATTTGTGAAATGTTTCAAATTTTCCAAATTTTTCAAATTTTTGAAATGTTTCAAATTTGTGAAATGTTTCAAATTTTTCCAAATTTTTCAAATTTTTGAAATGTTTGAAATTTTTGAAATTATTGAAACTTTTTTTATTATTATATAAATATTTGAAATAAATTTATAAATCAAATGTTTGAAATTTTTGCAATTTTTGAAATATTAAAAATATTTGAAATGTTAGAAATTTTTTTAAAGTTTTCAAATTTTTGAAATTTTTTCAAAATTTTCAAATTTTCAAATTTTAGAATTAAACAAAATTTTTCAAATTTTTAAAATGATAAAATTTTTGATATTATTATAATATTTGAAATAAATTAATAAATCAACAATTTGAAATTTTTAAAATTTTTCAATTTTTGAAATTTTTGAAATGTTTCAAATTTTTCCAAATTTTTGAAATGTTTGAAATTTTTAAATTATTGAAATTTTTTTTATTATTATATAAATATTTGAAATAAATTTATAAATCAACAATTTGAAATTTTTAAAATTTTCCAATTTTTGAAATTTTTGAAATGTTTCAAATTTGTGAAATGTTTCAATTTTTCCAAATTTTTCAAATTTTTGAAATGTTTGAAATTTTTGAAATTTTGAAATATATAAAATATTTGAAATGTTTGAAATTTTTTTTAAGTTTTAAAATTTTTGAAATTTTTTTCAAAATTTTCAAATATATGAAATTTTTTCAAATTTTCAAATTTTCAAATTTATGAAATTTTTGAATTTAAAAAAATTTCTAATATTTCAAATATTTTTAATATTTCAAAAATTGCAAAAATTTCAAACATTTGATTTATAAATTTATTTCAAATATTTATTTAATAATAAAAAAGTTTCAATAATTTCTAAAATTTCAAACATTTCAAAAATTTGAAAAATTTGGAAAAATTTGAAACATTTCACAAATTTGAAACATTTTCAAAAATTTCAAAAATTGAAAAATTTTAAAAATTTCAAATATTTGATTTTTTTATCATTTTTCAAATATTTGAAAATTTTGAAATATTTCAAAAATTTGAAAACTTAAAAAAAATTCAAACATTTCAAATATTTTATATATTTCAAAAATTTCAATAATTTCAAAAATTTCAAACATTTCAAAAATTTGAAAAATTTGGAAAAATTTGAAACATTTCACAAATTTGAAACATTTCAAAAATTTCAAAAATTGAAAAATTTTAAAAATTTCAAATATTTGATTTTTTTATCATTTTAAAAATTTGAAAAATTTTGTTTAATTCTAAAATTTGAAAATTTTGAAAAATTTCAAATATTTGAAAATTTTGAAAAATTTCAAATATTTTATAAATTTCAAAAATTTTATATATAAAAAATTTGAATATTTTTAATAAATTTCAAAATTGAAATTTTTGAAATAATTTTAAAATTTCTAAAATTTCTAAAATTTCTAAAATTTCTAAAATTTCTAAAATTTCTAAAATTTCAAAAATTTCAAAAGTTTCAATAATTTGAACAATTTCAAACATTTCACAAATTTAAAACATTTCAAAAATTTCAAAAATTGAAAAATTTTAAAAATTTCAAATATTTGATTTATAAATTTATTTCAAATATTATAATAATATCAAAAATTTTATCATATTAAAAATTTGAAAAATTTTGTTTAATTCTAAAATTTGAAAATTTGAATATTTGAAAATTTTGAAAAAATTTCATATATTTGAAAATTTTGAAAAAATTTCAAAAATTTGAAAACTTTAAAAAAATTTCAAACATTTCAAATATTTTATATATTTCAAAAATTTCAATAATTTCAAAATTTTCAAACATTTCAAAAATTTGAAAAATTTGGAAAAATTGAAACATTTCACAAATTTGAAACATTTCAAAAATTTCAAAAATTGAAAAATTTTAAAAATTTCAAATTGTTGATTTATAAATTTATTTCAAATATTTATATAATAATAAAAAAATTTCAATAATTTAAAAATTTCAAACATTTCAAAATTTGGAAAAATTTGAAACATTTCAAAAATTTCAAAAATTGAAAAATTTTAAAAATTTCAAATTTTTGATTATTTATTTCAAATATTATAATAAAAAAAATTTATCAAATTTTCAAAATTTTCAAATTTTAGAATTAAACAAAATTTTTCAAATTTTTAAAATGATAAATTTTTTTTATTATTATAATATTTGAAATAAATTTATAAATCAAATATTTGAAATTTTTAAAATTTTTCAATTTTTGAAATTTTTGAAATGTTTCAAATTTTAGTGAAATGTTTCAAATTTTTCCAAATTTTTGAAATGTTTGAAATTTTTGAAATATATAAAATATTTGAAATGTTTGAAATTTTTTTAAGTTTTCAAATTTTTTGAAATTTCTTCAAAATTTTCAAATATATGAAAAATGATAAAAAATCAAATATTTGAAATTTTTAAAATTTTTCAAATTTTTGAAATTTTTGAAATGTTTCAAATTTGTGAAATGTTTCAAATTTTTCAAATTTTTGAAATTTTTGAAATGTTTCAAATTTGTGAAATGTTTCAAATTTTTCCAAATTTTTCAAATTTTTGAAATGTTTGAAATTTTTGAAATTATTGAAACTTTTTTTATTATTATATAAATATTTGAAATAAATTTATAAATCAAATGTTTGAAATTTTTGCAATTTTTGAAATATTAAAAAATATTTGAAATGTTAGAAATTTTTTTAAAGTTTTCAAATTTTTGAAATTTTTTTCAAAATTTTCAAATTTTCAAATTTTAGAATTAAACAAAATTTTTCAAATTTTTAAAATGATAAAATTTTTGATATTATTATAATATTTGAAATAAATTAATAAATCAACAATTTGAAATTTTTAAAATTTTTCAATTTTTGAAATTTTTGAAATGTTTCAAATTTTTCCAAATTTTTGAAATGTTTGAAATTTTTAAATTATTGAAATTTTTTTTATTATTATATAAATATTTGAAATAAATTTATAAATCAACAATTTGAAATTTTTAAAATTTTTCCAATTTTTGAAATTTTTGAAATGTTTCAAATTTGTGAAATGTTTCAAATTTTTCCAAATTTTTCAAATTTTTGAAATGTTTGAAATTTTTGAAATTTTTGAAATATATAAAATATTTGAAATGTTTGAAATTTTTTTTAAGTTTTAAAATTTTTGAAATTTTTTCAAAATTTTCAAATATATGAAATTTTTTCAAAATTTTCAAATATTCAAATTTTCAAATTTTAGAATTAAACAAAATTTTTCAAATTTTTAAAATGATAAATTTTTTTTTATTATTATAATATTTGAAATAAATTTATAAATCAAATATTTGAAATTTTTAAAATTTTTCAATTTTTGAAATTTTTGAAATGTTTCAAATTTGTGAAATGTTTCAAATTTTTCCAAATTTTTCAAATTTTTGAAATGTTTGAAATTTTTGAAATTATTGAAATTTTTTTATTAATATATAAATATTTGAAATAAATTTATAAATCAAATGTTTGAAATTTTTGCAATTTTTGAAATATATAAAATATTTGAAATGTTAGAAATTTTTTTAAAGTTTTAAAATTTTTGAAATTTTTTCCAAAAATTTTCAAATATATGAAATTTTTTCAAAATTTTCAAATTTTTCAAATTTTCGAATTAAACAAAATTTTTCAAATTATTAAAATGATAAAATTTTTGTTATTATTATAATATTTGAAATAAATTTATAAATCAACAATTTGAAATTTTTAAAATTTTTCAATTTTTGAAATTTTTGAAATGTTTCAAATTTGTGAAATGTTTCAATTTTTCCAAATTTTTCAAATTTTTGAAATGTTTGAAATTTTTGAAATTATTGAAATTTTTGAAATTTTTGAAATTATTGAAATTTTTGAAATTTTTTTCAAAATTTTCAAATATATGAAATTTTTTCAATATTTTCAAATTTTCAAATTTTAGAATTAAACAACATTTTTCAAATTTTTAAAATGATAAAATTTTTGTTATTATTATAATATTTGAAATAAATTAATAAATCAACAATTTGAAATTTTTAAAATTTTTCAATTTTTGAAATGTTTCAAATTTGTGAAATGTTTCAAATTTTTCCAAATTATTGAAACTTTTGAAATTTTTGAAATTTTAGAAATTTTAAAATTATTTCAAAAATTTCAATTTTTGAAATTTATTCAAAATATTCAAATTTTTTATACTTAAAAATTTTGAAATTTTTGAAATTTATAAAATATTTGAAATTTTTTCAAAATGTTCAAATTTGTAAAATTTTTTTAAAATTTTTTAAATTTTGTCAAAATTTTCTAATTTTTCAATGAAACCAAATTTTTCTAATTTTTAAAATGTTCAAATTTTTTTTATTATTATATAAATATTTGAAATAAATTTATAAATCAAATGTTTGAAATTTTTGAAATATATAAAATATTTGAAATGTTTGAAATTTTTTTTTAAAAATTTTTTCAAAATTTTCAAATATATGAAATTTTTTCAAAATTTTCAAATTTTCAAATTTTTCAAATTTTAGAATTAAACAAAATTTTTCAAATTTTTAAAATGATAAAAATTTTTTTTTTTATTATAATATTTGAAATAAATTTATAAATCAAATATTTGAAATTTTTAAAATTTTTCAATTTTTGAAATTTTTGAAATGTTTCAAATTTGTGAAATGTTTCAAATTTTTCCAAATTTTTGAAATTTTTGAAATTTTTAAAATTTTGAAATTTTTGAAATTAATTTATAAATATTTGAAATTAATTTATAAATCAAATTTTTGAAATTTTTGAAATTTTTTCAATATATAAAATATTTGAAATGTTAAAAATTTTTTTAAATTTTTTTAAAATTTTTGAAAATTTTTTCCAAAATTTTTCAAATATTTGAAATTTTTTCAAAATTTTCAAATTTTCAAATTTTTTGAATTAAACAAAATTTTTCAAATTTTTAAAATGATAAAATTTTTTTTATTATTATAATATTTGAAATAAATTTATAAATCAACATATTTGAAATTTTTAAAATTTTTCAATTTTTGAAATTTTTGAAATGTTTCAAATTTGTGAAATGTTTCAAATTTTTCCAAATTTTTCAAATTTTTGAAATGTAATTTTTGAAATTATTGAAATTTTTGAAATTTTTGAAATGTTTGAAATTTTTTTTAAAAGTAAATTTTTGAAATTTTTTCAAAATTTTCAAATATATGAAATTTTTTCAAAATTTTCAAATTTTCAAATTTTAGAATTAAACAAAATTTTTCAAATTTTTAAAATGATAAAATTTTTGTTATTATTATAATATTTGAAATAAATTTATAAATCAAAAATTTGAAATTTTTAAAATTTTTCAATTTTTGAAATGTTTCAAATTTGTGAAATGTTTCAAATTTTTCCAAATTATTGAAACTTTTGAAATTTTTGAAATTTTAGAAATTTTAAAATTATTTCAAAAATTTCAATTTTTGAAATTTATTCAAAATATTCAAATTTTTTATATTTAAAAATTTTGAAATTTTTGAAATTTATAAAATATTTGAAATTTTTTCAAAATGTTCAAATTTGTAAAATTTTTTAAAATTTTTTAATTTTAAATTTTTTTAAAAACAAAATTTTCAAATTTTTTCAATTAAAAACCAAATTTTTCAAATTTTTAAAATGTTCAAATTTTTTATTTTTAATATATAAATATTTGAAATAAATTTATAAATCAAATGTTTGAAATTTTTGAAATTTTTCAAAATTTTTGAAATTTTTGAAAATTTTTTTCAAATTTTTGAAATGTTTCAAATTTTTGAAATGTTTGAAATTTTTGAAATTTTGAAATTTTTTAGATTAAATATTAAAATTTTAAATTTTTGAAATTTTTAAATTTTTTAAAAATTTTTGAAATTTTGAAATTTTTGAAATTTTTCAAATTTTTGAAATTTTTGAAATGTTTGAAATTTTTGAAATTTTTGAAATTTTAGAAATTTTAAAATTATTTCAAAAATTTCAATTTTTGAAATTTATTCAAAATATTCAAATTTTTTTATATTTAAAATTTTTGAAATTTAATAAAATATTTGAAATTTTTTTCAAAATTTTCAAATATATGAAATTTTTTCAAAATTTTCAAATTTTAGAATTAAACAAAATTTTTCAAATTTTTAAAATGATTTCAAAAAATTCAAATTTTTGAAATTTTTAAAATTTTCAAATTTTTGAAATGTTTCAAATTTTTGAAATGTTTGAAATTGTTCAAATTTTTGAAATTTTGAAATTTTTGAAATTTTAGAAATTTTAGAAATTTTTGAAATTTTAAAATTATTTCAAAAATTTCAATTTTTGAAATTTATTAAAAAATTTTCAAATTTTTTATATATAAAATTTTTGAAATTTTTGAAATTTATAAAATATTTGAAATTTTTGAAATTTTTGAAATTTTTCAAATTTTTTGAAATTTTTGAAATGTTTGAAATTTTTGAAATTTTTAGAAATTTTAAAATTTTTGAAATTATTGAAATTTTTGAAATTTTTGAAGTATTTGAAATGTTTAAAATTTTTGAAATTTTTGAAATGTTTGAAATTTTTCAAAATTATTGAAACTTTTTGAAATTTTTTGAAATTTTAGAAATTTTAGAAATTTTTGAAATTATTTCAAAAATTTCAATATTTGAAATTTATTCAAAATATTCAAATTTTTTATATTTAAAATTTTTGAAATTTATTAAAAATTTGAAATTTTTTCAAAATTTTCAAATTTTTGAAATTTTTTCAAAATTTTCAAATTTTAGAATTTAAAAAATTTTTCAAATTTTTAAAATGATAAAAAAATCAAATATTTGAAATTTTTAAAATTTTTCAATTTTTGAAATTTTTTAAAAGTTTCAAATTTGTGAAATGTTTCAATTTTTCCAAATTTTCAAATTTTTGAAATGTTTGAAATTTTTGAAATTATTGAAATTTTTGAAATATATAAAATATTTGAAATGTTTGAAATTTTTTTAAGTTTTCAAATTTTTTGAAATTTTTTCAAAATTTTCAAATATTATGAAAAAAATTATAAAAAAATCAAATATTTAATTTTTGAAATTTTTGAAATGTTTCAAATTTGTGAAATTTTTCAAATTTTTCCAAATTTTTCAAATTTTTGAAATTTTGAAATTATTGAAACTTTTTTATTATTATATAAATATTTGAAATAAATTTATAAATCAAATGTTTGAAATTTTTGCAATTTTTGAAATATATAAAAATATTTGAAATGTTTGAAATTTTTTTAAAGTTTTCAAATTTTTGAAATTTTTTCAAAATTTTCAAAATATATGAAATTTTTCAAATTTTCAAATTTTCAAATTTTAGAATTAAACAAAATTTTTCAAATTTTTAAAATGATAAAATTTTTGTTATTATTATAATATTTGAAATAAATTAATAAATCAACAATTTGAAATTTTTAAAATTTTTCAAATTTTTGAAATTTTGAAATGTTTCAAATTTTCCAAATTATTGAAACTTTTGAAATTTTTGAAATTTTAAAATTATTTCAAAATTTCAATTTTTTGAAATTTATTCCAAAAATTTTTTAAAAATTTTAATTAATTTGAAAATATTTGAAATTTTTTCAAAATGTTTTAAAATTTTTAAAATTTTTAAATTTTGTCAAAATTTTTGAAATTTTTCAATGAAACCAAATTTTTCAAATTTTTAAAATTTTTAAATTTTTTAATTATATTTGAAATAAATTTTTGAAATTTTTCAAAAATGTTTCAAATTTTTGAAATTTTTGAAATTTTCAAATTTTTTGAAATTTTTGAAATTTTTTGAAATGTTTGAAATTTTTGAAATTTTATTAAAATATTTGAAATTTTGAAATTTTAAAATTTTTCAAATGTTTGAAATTTTTGAAATATATATTGAAATTTTTGAAATTTTTGAAATTTTTAAAAGTTTTCAAATTTTTGAAATTTTTGAAATTTTTTAAAATTTTTGAAATTTTTAAAATTTTGAAATTTTTAAAATTTTTGAAATTTTTGAAATTTTTTGATATTTTTGAAAATTTTGAAATTTTTGAAATTTATTCAAATTTTTCAATTTAAAAACAAATTTTTAAAATTTTTTTATTATTTAAATATTTCAAATTTATAAAATATTTGAAATTTTTCAATAAATCAATTTTTTGAAATTTTTGAAATTTTTCAAATTTTTGAAATTTTAAAATTTTGTGAAATGTTTTTTAATTTTTGTAATATTTAAAATTTTTGAAATTTTTAAATTTTCAAATTTTTGAAATTTTTGTAATTTTTGAAATTTTTGAAATTTGTGAAATGTTTCAAATTTTTCAAAATTTTTAAAATTTTTCAAAATTTTTAAAATTTTTCAAATTTTGAAATATTTGAAATTTTGAAATTTTTTTGAAATTTTCAAAATTTTAAAATTT
>JAEIFI010000453.1:0-31347 GCA_018901815.1 Zaprionus lachaisei | reverse complement strand
AATTTCATTAATGAAAATGTTCAAGAAGAAATGTTCATGGACTAACTAAAATCCATAAGGAAGGGACACCACCCAGACCAATATCTTCCTCAATAGTATTCCGCTCTAACGCCTTAAGTATATTGTTTCAATTCTTAAAAATTTGACAACGAAATCGAAATTCAACATTAAAAAGCCGTGGAATTCAAAGACAAGATCAATGACAAAAACATTAACGAAGACGAAATACTAGTCTCGTTCGACGTAGAATCACTGTTCCCTAGCATACCATTAGGCTGACTTAGCTTTAACAACCATCAAATCAAAATGGACACAGATGTATCTCAGAACATACCTGAAAATGATATTTTAAATACGAAGACAAAATTGTGTCACAATTGAAAGGCATGCCAATGGTTTCCCAAGCTTCACCCGTAATTGCATACATTGTCATGGAAGAATTATTGACAAATACCTTGCAAAAATTAAAAATAAAACCACGACTACTAGCAAAATATGTCGATGACCTGACCTATTTGCGATTACAAACTCCAACGAAATAGAAAACATACTCCTCGAACTAAATTCCTACCATAAAAATACTACCGCTACAGTCAGGTGCTGACTGTATAAGGCCATGGATTATCATATTAAACCGTAATATAAATTTTAACGATATGGAATCGCCGCCCGAATATTATTAGAATAAAATAAATAAAAAAAAAATACTAACGCTACAGTCAGGTGCTGACTGTATAAGGCCCATGGATTATCTTATTATACCGTAATAAAAATTTTAACGGTATGGAATCGCCGCCCGAATATTATTAGAATAAAATAAATAAAAAAAAATAAAATAATATGATAAATAATTAATAAATGAAAATTCGCACCCGCCTCAACCGGGAGTTGAACACACGCACTCTCCCACAGCCGTCCGCCACTCTAACCACTCGGCCATTGCCTCACTCCTTGACCCATCGACAAAGCTGCATTGTCAACCAATTTTGTTACCATACAATGCAATTAAAAAGTTTAAAATGCTGTGTGTCTGACGCGGTATGGAATCGCCGCCCGAATATTATTAGAATAAAATAAATAAAATAAAATAATAAGTAATTAATAAATGAAAATTCGCACCCGCCTCAACCGGGAGTTGAACACACGCACTCTCTCACAGCCGTCCGCCACTCTAACCACTCGGCCATTGCCTCACTCCTTGGCCCATCGACAAAGCTGCATTGTCAACCAATTTTGTTACCATACAATGCAAATAAAAAGTTTAAAATGCTGTGTGTCTGACGCGGTATGGAATCGCCGTCCGAATATTATTAGAATAAAAAAATAAAAATAAAATAATTAATAAATAAAAATTCGCACCCGCCTCAACCGGGAGTTGAACACACGGTCAATCGGGAGTTCAACACACGCACTCTCTCACAGCCGTCCGCCACTCTAACCACTCGGCCATTGCCTCACTCCTTGACCCATCGGCAAAGCTGCATTGTCAACCAATTTTGTTACCATACAATGCAATTAAAAAGTTTAAAATGCTGTGTGTCTGACGCGGTATGGAATCGCCGCCCGAATATTATTAGAATAAAATAAATAAAATAAAATAATAAGTAATTAATAAATGAAAGTTCGCACCCCCCCTCCACCGGGTGTTAAACCCCCCCTCCCCCCCCGCCGCCCGCCCCCCTAACCCCTCGGCCCTTGCCTCACTCCTTGGCCTATCGGCAAAAGCTGCATTGTCAACCAATTTTTTTTACCATACAATGCAAATAAAAAGTTTAAAATGATGTGTGTCTAGATTTGAACTTCGGTATGCTTGCGTAAATTAGGTCTGCTTAAGTATAAATGTATGTTCAAAGTGAGTTTAATTCGTATCATATCTCACTTGTCCGATTTAAATGAAATTTTCACATAACGCCCGTGGCAAAGTATTTGTCATGTAAGATATACAACTTTGGTTGTTGAGCTAATATTGTAGTTTTTAAATAGTTATTACTGATTTACGGAGGCGGGAAGGGGCGTGTCCAAATTTAAAAAAAAACTTTGAGACACTGCAATATATACGTATGTTGTCGGAAAATTTGATGACTCTAGCTCTTATACTTTCTAAGATCCAGGTGTTCATACAGACAGACAGACGAACAGACGGACAGACAGACATGGCTCAATCGACTCGGCTACTGATACTGATTCAGAATATATATAGTTTATGGGGTCGGAGATGCCTCCTTCTGCCTGTTACGCACAATTCCGTTCCGACAAACACAATAGTCCATGAATTTTTTAAAAATCCATGGCCTAAAAAAAGGAACATAAAGAGATGATCAACGGTTAATTTTGGCAAAAGCCGTTCTAATGCCGCGTGCATTGGCAGAGCGAATGTTCTCTCTCGTTGTCTATAAAAGGGGGCGAATTCAACGAGCAGTCACATTTCGATCAGAGTGCAGCGCAGACTGATGCTAAACCGTCCAGATATTAAATCGAAACATTTGCAGAAAGAAAATATATATATATACGTTAAAAACCGGAGTTAATAAAGGCTGTAATATTTATATTAAAAGAAAGCCAAAGTTATTGAACCTCCGTGAATAGCAGCGCTAATTGCTGTGTAACTTTGCCAGCAGAAGCGACTGCACAGTTTGGAAGCCATTGTGAAAACATACAAAAAGGTGATATTCAGTGCATGTTTAAACAAATAGTCAATGCTAATTATATATCTTTACTCATAGCGATATTTGATTTAAATACGGCCGGCCCTGAAAAGCGTTTCCACGCCGTCAACCGGCGGTCGTGTACATAGGAGCCCCCAGTGGCTGCAAGACTATACACTGGGCGGCAAAACACTGACATTTCTGAGCCACTGCGAATAAAATAGGGCCGTGAAACGCGCCAAGCTGATATATCCGTTAACAACGGTTGCGACTCCCTAATTCAACGTGACTCCGACGTCATTTAGATGATCATCACGCCACAATAAAGAGATATACGTATCGGGATTTTTATAGTTGCAGACCGGAGATATATAGTGGTAACAGCCGCAGTAGCTCATACCGACACGGTTATGTCCAGCCTGGCATAGGTCCACCCCGACCTCAGCAGCAAAAGTAGAAGCGCTAAGAAGGCGTTCCTTTTTCTCTCGGCAGCCCAGAGGCGGCATGCCAACAAATCTTTTCACTTAAACTCTATCTAATAACGCCCTTTGTTCACGTGTATTCCTAAAGCAATTTAAAACTTGTACAACTCGCAGTAGCAATTTAAAGCAAGCACACCCATATGGACACACACACATAACTACATAAACCTTCTTTCAAGACAGCACAGCAGCGACATCGAAGGGCCCATCGATCCAGCGGATATCATCTGTGAGTAACAAAATGTATGTGAATAATTATCTTGTCAATGGTATGCCATCTGCATAGCCAATGTAGTTATGTTTTGTAGTGGTCCATATAAATATATATCTATATGAAATAATTGTGAATTTCCCTTGTTGTAAAAAGAAGTGAGGCTACTGCGCGTTAATTTAAATATTCTCTTACTCTTTTTATAACGTCTTGTTATTGCCCTTGAATTTCAACATGAAATCTCTAAATATCTTTACGTTAAAATACCTTAAATCAAAATGATCGATGCCTTAGTTAGAAAATCATGTGGTGAAAGCAATGGAGTTTCGTTTCGGTTATAGTAACTATTTTGAAACTTTGAATACATTTCATAGAGGTGTGCAAAACGATTCTTGTTAAAATCTAATTTTAAATCATCATAGGGATATGTTTTAGAATTTAGATAGACTTTTAGATTGGTTAAATTGTTTGTGGTAAACTGATTTCCTTCTTTAAACGCAATTAATGCAAATTGATGTGTACCCTGAGTAAGTTTAGGGTTAATATAGGTATCCCAACTACGAAATGCTAATGGAAGATTAACACCGCTTTTTATTATATCATACACTTTCATTTTAGCTGAATCACTGGGGGTTACATGATGAATTTTCCATATTATATACTCAGCATTTCTAGTCTTAAATTATTACCAGCGTGGACTGCATCATAAACTTCATTCATATTTTTAGATATCAAAAGTACTAGTTCATGTTTACAGTTTAATATAACTTTCTTAAAATCTTCATCAAACCCAAGGAAATTTTGTAGGGGAACTGAATGGAATCGCCGTCCGAATATTATTAGAATAAAAAAAATAAAATAAAATAATTAATAAATAAAAATTCGCACCCGCCTCAACCGGGAGTTGAACACACGGTCAATCGGGAGTTCAACACACGCACTCTCTCACAGCCGTCCGCCACTCTAACCACTCGGCCATTGCCTCACTCCTTGACCCATCGGCAAAGCTGCATTGTCAACCAATTTTGTTACCATACAATGCAATTAAAAAGTTTAAAATGCTGTGTGTCTGACGCGGTATGGAATCGCCGCCCGAATATTATTAGAATAAAATAAATAAAATAAAATAATAAGTAATTAATAAATGAAAGTTCGCACCCGCCTCAACCGGGAGTTGAACACACGCACTCTCCCACAGCCGTCCGCCACTCTAACCACTCGGCCATTGCCTCACTCCTTGGCCTATCGGCAAAGCTGCATTGTCAACCAATTTTTTTACCATACAATGCAAATAAAAAGTTTAAAATGATGTGTGTCTAGATTTGAACTTCGGTATGCTTGCGTAAATTAGGTCTGCTTAAGTATAAATGTATGTTCAAAGTGAGTTTAATTCGTATCATATCTCACTTATTAATAGTCCGATTTAAATGAAATTTTCACATAACGCCCGTGGCAAAGTATTTGTCATGTAAGATATACAACTTTGGTTGTTGAGCTAATATTGTAGTTTTTAAATAGTTATTACTGATTTACGGAGGCGGGAAGGGGCGTGTCCAAATTTAAAAAAAAAAACTTTGAGACACTGCAATATATACGTATGTTGTCGGAAAATTTGATGACTCTAGCTCTTATACTTTCTAAGATCCAGGTGTTCATACAGACAGACAGACGAACAGACGGACAGACAGACATGGCTCAATCGACTCGGCTACTGATACTGATTCAGAATATATATAGTTTATGGGGTCGGAGATGCCTCCTTCTGCCTGTTACGCACAATTCCGTTCCGACAAACACAATAGTCCATGAATTTTTTTAAAATCCATGGCCTAAAAAGGGAACATAAAGAGATGATCAACGGTTAATTTTGGCAAAAGCCGTTCTAATGCCGCGTGCATTGGCAGAGCGAATGTTCTCTCTCGTTGTCTATAAAAGGGGGCGAATTCAACGAGCAGTCACATTTCGATCAGAGTGCAGCGCAGACTGATGCTAAACCGTCCAGATATTAAATCGAAACATTTGCAGAAAGAAAATATATATATATACGTTAAAAACCGGAGTTAATAAAGGCTGTAATATTTATATTAAAAGAAAGCCAAAGTTATTGAACCTCCGTGAATAGCAGCGCTAATTGCTGTGTAACTTTGCCAGCAGAAGCGACTGCACAGTTTGGAAGCCATTGTGAAAACATACAAAAAGGTGATATTCAGTGCATGTTTAAACAAATAGTCAATGCTAATTATATATCTTTACTCATAGCGATATTTGATTTAAATACGGCCGGCCCTGAAAAGCGTTTCCACGCCGTCAACCGGCGGTCGTGTACATAGGAGCCCCCAGTGGCTGCAAGACTATACACTGGGCGGCAAAACACTGACATTTCTGAGCCACTGCGAATAAAATAGGGCCGTGAAACGCGCCAAGCTGATATATCCGTTAACAACGGTTGCGACTCCCCTAATTCAACGTGACTCCGACGTCATTTAGATGATCATCACGCCACAATAAAGAGATATACGTATCGGGATTTTTATAGTTGCAGACCGGAGATATATAGTGGTAACAGCCGCAGTAGCTCATACCGACACGGTTATGTCCAGCCTGGCATAGGTCCACCCGACCTCAGCAGCAAAAGTAGAAGCGCTAAGAAGGCGTTCCTTTTTCTCTCGGCAGCCCAGAGGCGGCATGCCAACAAATCTTTTCACTTAAACTCTATCTAATAACGCCCTTTGTTCACGTGTATTCCTAAAGCAATTTAAAACTTGTACAACTCGCAGTAGCAATTTAAAGCAAGCACACCCATATGGACACACACACATAACTACATAAACCTTCTTTCAAGACAGCACAGCAGCGACATCGAAGGGCCCATCGATCCAGCGGATATCATCTGTGAGTAACAAAATGTATGTGAATAATTATCTTGTCAATGGTATGCCATCTGCATAGCCAATGTAGTTATGTTTTGTAGTGGTCCATATAAATATATATCTATATGAAATAATTGTGAATTTCCCTTGTTGTAAAAAGAAGTGAAGCTACTGCGCGTTAATTTAAATATTCTCTTACTCTTTTTATAACGTCTTGTTATTGCCCTTGAATTTCAACATGAAATCTCTAAATATCTTTACGTTAAAATACCTTAAATCAAAATGATCGATGCCTTAGTTAGAAAATCATGTGGTGAAAGCAATGGAGTTTCGTTTCGGTTATAGTAACTATTTTGAAACTTTGAATACATTTCATAGAGGTGTGCAAAACGATTCTTGTTAAAATCTAATTTTAAATCATCATAGGGATATGTTTTAGAATTTAGATAGACTTTTAGATTGGTTAAATTGTTTGTGGTAAACTGATTTCCTTCTTTAAACGCAATTAATGCAAATTGATGTGTACCCTGAGTAAGTTTAGGGTTAATATAGGTATCCCAACTACGAAATGCTAATGGAAGATTAACACCGCTTTTTATTATATCATACAATTTCATTTTAGCTGAATCACTGGGGGTTACATGATGAATTTTCCATATTATATACTCAGCATTTCTAGTCTTAAATTATTACCAGCGTGGACTGCATCATAAACTTCATTCATATTTTTAGATATCAAAAGTACTAGTTCATGTTTACAGTTTAATATAACTTTCTTAAAATCTTCATCAAACCCAAGGAAATTTTGTAGGGAACTGAATATTCAAAATAATTTTGTGAAGTAAAGGCTTCAGATCCAGTCCATCCAGAATTGTAAAGTCTCTTACTCTCCAGTTGATTCAAAGATACATAGTTCTTACATAGTTTATTGCATAACGTATTTCATCCAGAAAATATGCCATACAATTACTTCGTAGTTTTGTAGTAATATTTGTAGTTTCCAGTGTATTATCTTCTTTAACTTTAGCAATGACACCATGAAACTCCCTCATGAGGGAGTAGATACAAGTCCTAGTTTTGAATTGTAATTCTGATTTCATCATTATTTCGATTATTCCTGCTGTAGTTTGTGTCATCATAAGAGTCATTATGAGTCTGATGATTGGGTGTCGGTCGGCTGTAAATATTTGCTGTTATTAATATTTTTTTTCTTTTTAAATTTACTTTTATAGTGTGTTACATTTTGTCCTCTATTGTTTTCGTTATAATGTTTTTCATCTAGTTGTTCTATTCTGCCTATTTTCCTATAGGGATTTTTGTATCTCGAGCGCGTTATAGGGGCTTGTCTATATTTTGTGTCAACTTCGTAATTTTTTTCGGTTCTCATTAAGTTTGCTAATTTTGTTTTCTTTAATTTTCTGAGAATCATAAGTAGGTGTGCCTGCGTAGAGTAGTATGTAAGCTGGTATTTATCTGGTTATATTATGTTTAGTTTTATGGTTGTATGTGTATAAAATTGTTTCTGTTGTTTGCCTATTTTACCTATTATTTTCGGTATTAATAATTCGGATATTTCATTTATTGTTTTATGAAGACGTTCTACACCTGCTATTCCTGTTTTGCTCGTGGTAATGTCTAATTGTATATCTTCGTTATTTAGCCAAACCTTTAAAGAGTTACTCATGAACGATGAGTATTTGTCTGCTTTGGCTTCTAGCCAATCTCTACTATTTGCTTTCATAAGTGATGCAAATTTTGAATTAACGTCAATACAGGATAAATATTGTTCATTGTCAATAGAATAAAAGTCAATTACGTAAAGTTCTCTTGGGTTATTTGTCTGTGGGGTTATTTCAAAAGTAAGTTTTTTGGTCTGTGTTCTGTTTTTGCAAGATTGCAGACTTCGCAATTATTAATGATATTTTGAAATAATTTGTTATAGTCGGGAAAATAGTGAGTTTCTTTAAAGAGTCGTATCATTTTTTCGATACCAGTGTGCAGTAATTTTATGTGTTGAATAATAATGAATTCTTTGAATTCAGCGTAAGAGTTAATGTCCTTTAGTTAAATTATACTTTTTAAGATTTTTACATTACTGTGTAAGTTAATAGTTTCATGGTCAGCGTTTTGAAAAACGGAAAGATCACTGTCATTGTTTATGTAAATTACGCTAGTGTGGCTTAAAAAGTATTTTATTAAGAAGTCGTTTGCTATCATTTCAGTATATTTTATAGTGATTTTAGTTTTAGTGAAATATTTTTATATGTTTACTTGGTCTATGGAATCTTTTATAAATTCTATTTGTCTAGTGAAATAGTTTATGGGTTTCTCAGCGATTTGTATATAGTTTTCGTTACTTTCTGATGCACTATGTATTGTTGAAATATTTTCTTCTTCTCCTATCCTATTTTCTTCAATTTTAACTCGATATAAAGCGTCTGCTACGTAATTTAGTTTTCCTTCCAAATATTTTATTTTAAAATTGTATTCACTAAGTTTAATTCGCCAACGTTGTAATTTCATGTTAGGTTCTTTTATATTATTTAGCCTGACAAGGGGTTTATGATCCTTAATATTGTTATTATCTATATTACTTGAATGAAATTATTATTATTGTATATTAATTTGAAATTGACATAGGCTAGCATAAAGTAAGAGAAAATTGTGGATTTTAAATGTAGTTCTGCTCTTTTTATAATGCTCTCCTAAGCCTTTGATGATCGTCTAATGCCGACGGTGAATTCAGGGAGTGTAGTCGGATTGTGGCCCACTCTCGCTGATGAAAAAAGCATTCGTTGTTAAGCAATTGTAGAAGCCAGCAGCAGCAATAAATTGTCAAATTTGTGAAATATTAATGGAGCCTTTTTATTTCTTTATTTTTCGCTCTCTAAAAAACCTTAGAGATTTTTCTTTACTTTTAAACAGTCGACTGACCTTAGTACGACTATAAACTAATTAAATAAATAAATAAAATAATAACTGTTTCTTTTCTAAAATAATCTATACAAGCGTTGATTTCCATTAATACTTTTCTTCCTAATAGAATATCATAAAATGATGAAAACGAATGAATAGAGAATTTCTGCGATTGCTGAAAAAGCCCATTGGAAGATTTACGAATTTTTAGGCCATGGATTTTAAAAAAATGCATGGTCTATTGTGTTTGTCGGAACGGAATTGTGCGTAACAGGCAGAAGGAGGCATCTCCGACCCCATAAACTATATATATTCTGAATCAGTGTCAGTAGCCGAGTTGATTGAGCCATGTCTGTCTGTCCGTCTGTCCGTCTGTCTGTCTGTATGAACACCTGGATCTCAGAAAGTATAAGAGCTAGAGTCATCAAATTTTGCGACAACATACGTATATATTGCAGTGTCTCCAAGTTTTTTTTAACATTTGGACACGCCCCTTCCCGCCTCCGTAAATCAGTAATAACTATTTAAGAACTACAATATTAGCTCAACAACCAAAGTTGTATATCTTACATGACAAATACTTTGCCGCGGGCGTTATGTGAAAATTTCATTTAAATCGAACTATTAATAAGTGAGATATGATACGAATTAAACTCACTTTGAACATATATGTATGTATACTTAAGCAGACCTAATTTACGCAAACATACCGAAGCTCAAATATAGCGTCAGACACACTTTTATTTGCATTGTATGGTAACAAAATTGGTTGACAATGCAGCTTTGCTGATAAGCCAAGGAGTGGGGCAATGGCCGAGTGGTTAGAGTGGCGGACGGCTGTGAGAGAGTGCGTGTGTTCAACTCCCGGTTGAGACGGGTGTGAATTTTCATGTATTAATTATTTATTATTTTATTTTTTTTATTTATTTTATTCTAATAATATTCGGGCGGCGATTCCATACCGTTAAAATTTTTATTACGGTATAATATGATAATCCATGGCCTTATAGCCTGTCATACTTTTGACAACTATTTGTTTATGATAAACTTGAAGACTGAAAAAGTTTGAGTTCATCATGTTTATTGATGAACCAGTGTCTACTATGCATCGGTATCTGTAATTATTAAACATGATCTCTATGTATTGGTGGGTTCCCAGGCTGGTATTGTAAAATTTTCGGTTTGTTGAATTTGCTGATTTGTATACATCTCATTTTCTGTATTCTGTAATTGATCTTCGTGAAACTGTTCATCGTTGTTATTGTCTTAGTCAGCAATGTTATTGTTATCTAACTGGTATTGATGGTGACTTTCATCTGTCTGCATATGTGATTGTCCGCTGCCTTCTCTTAAACGCTTTTTTCGGCACTCTTGGTTGTTGGGGGCTGATAATAGTTTCGGATGTCGTTCTGTCGGTCGCGATTTAAGTCTGCTCTGAATTCATTAAACAAATTTGATCTATTCTGATCGAACTGCTGTTGTCTAGACGGAAAAGCTTCTTTATCTGGGGTTTGTTTGTTTACATTTGGGTTTTGGATCTGCATGGGATTTATTAATGGATTAAAGGGGCTTACGAATTGTTGATTGGAATCAGTTTTTGTTTTTATTATTGTTAGTATTGGTATTAGTGCTTAAGTTTAGAACGTTTGTATTTAGTTTTGGACAATAATCTGATTTTTTAGAAATTGGGTCTTCGTAAAGACCTTCTTGTTTGGGCAATTTGTCTTAATTTTTGAACAGTTGAAATGTCATGCCTCGCTAGAGTCATGAACAGCCTGTCAGGGAGTGATCGTTGAATAGTATTTTTTATTGTAGTTGCCATTGCTTCTAATTGTTCACAAAATTGACGTAAATTACCATTGTAGGGCGTGCAATACAGACGTCGAAAAGTTCTTCCATGGGAGTTTGAGTTTTGAACTCGACAATCAGAGCTTCTTTTAGGGTTGACCACTCGTTGTGGAATCCTAGTTGGCAGACCTTCTCAGCATCTCTGATGACCTGTAGTTCAATGGCTTCATATACGATAGCTATCTGAAGACGGTCGTTCGTCGGGTATAGGTTGAGCAGGTATTCAATTCGTCTTATAAACGAACTAAGGCTGTTTGACTCTCCACAGAACTGCGGGACTTGACGTATTAGTTTTTGGTTTTTGGTCAAATAATATGGTTTATCAATGGACTCTGTGAACTACCCTTTTTTCAAATTAACACTTTTGATAATTAAGGCAAAATCCTTGATGTAATTTTTTACTTCTGATACTCACATAAATAGCGATTCAAAAACTAATCCGTAAGTCTTTCTTGAAGATCCTTATCATTCTACAGTAGACCTTGTTTTAGAGCTGCCGTTTCCCGTGCAAACTGATATTGTTAAGTCTGTTTCGAAGTCACACTGCTTCCGCAAAACTGACTTTGAGCGGCTTAATAATCTAATTTTAGAACATGATTGGTCTTGTTTTTATGCATGCTCGAATTTAATTACTTTTACTTCATATTTTTATAATACCTTGAACAAATTTTTTGACAAGTGTGTTCCACGTGTATATCCAGCCAAGACTAAAAGTCTTCTCTGGTTTACACGGGAATTACTTGGCCCATCGGCAAAGCTGCATTGTGAACCAATTCTGTTACCATACAATGCAAATAAAAAGTTAAATAAAATGCTGTGTGTCTGACGCTAGATTTGAACTTCGGTATGCTTACGTAAATTAGGTCTGTTTAAGTACAATATATATAATATGTTCAAAATGAGTTAAATTTGTATTATATCTCACTTCTTTATAGTCCGATTTATATTAAATTTTCACATAACGCCCGCGGCAAGGTCTTTGTCATGTAAGATATAAAACTTCGGTTGTTGACTTAATATTGTAGCTTTTATATAGTTATTACTGATTTACAGCGGCGGGAAGGGGCGTGTCCAAATTGAATATACATGTATGTGTAATGGCCGAAGTGCGAATCAAGAAGTAGTGCCGAATTCAATATTCCACAGTCGGATCAGAAATGATCGCGGACGGAATCCTCTTGTGCCGTAGCTCTTTGGCGTGGGGTTGGTTTTTATTCCTATTCCTTCTCCACATCTACACAACTTTATTATTTAGGATTCCTAACAGAAACTAAAAGGGAGATTTACTTCAAAAAATACAAGAGGGATGTAACGAACGAAACAAGACTATTGAAGGTTAAAAAAAACAAAAACAAAATTCGGACTGCAATATACAATCTTTGCTGAGTCAAAGGTGTTCTGCGACCTCGCTGTCTTTTCCCTACCATAATCTTTTAAAAAAATTATTGTATCCGAAGATACCCTAAAACCGTCAGACCAGCTTGCCGTGTTGAACGCATTTTTATGTCAAACGTCAGCACCACGCAGTATTGCTTGGAACCACCTTTCCATCGTGTTCCTTCCAGAGCTCTGCCCGCTATGTCAACGACTGTTGAGATGGCATCTAGAGTAGATCGCTGCTACCTGAACCCGAATTGCATCGAAGTGAGATCGCCAGCTTGCCTTATAGCCCATTCCAGCCTGTTTGCCAGCAGCTTTTCCAATAGCTTTCCTGCCGTATCTATAAGGCAAATAGGCCTATAGGATGATGGCTCTCCAGTTTGTTTGTTGGGTTTTGGAAGCAACACCACACCTGAGCTTTCCATCTGTCTGGAAATGTTCCTTCCTTTATGCACACATTGAACAGATGCACAAACGTGCTCGGACTGAGCTCAATGGCCAGTTTGAGCGCTTTATTCGGAATGAGATCGGGTCCTGGCGCCTTGTCGTCTCCGGCTTATCTTGCAATGGCTACTAGCTCCTCCATTGTCACCTCATGTCCGGACGGGATAAGGATGCTCTCCGTTGTTAGTTCCATAGAGATCGGTGGCATCGGTGGGAACAAGGTCGTGACTATCGTCCGCATAACGTCAGCTTCCATCGGAGGGGCAGGCTTGACGGCTTTTAGCTTCTTGACTGTCACTTTGTAAGCCATTTCCCAGATATCGTTTTCCGCAGCATCACACAGTGCCAAGAAGCATGATAATTTGCTGGTGCGTATTGCTTTCTTTAGCACACTTCTGCAGGTCGAGTATACGACACGAAGCGTCGCAAATTCTGGCTTCCCCTTCGATCGCTGGTAATGTCTTCTGGCTGCAATACAAGCTCGCCTATCTTCTCTGTCCACCAGTATACTGGGTTATGGTGCCTCCTGTAACCTCGTTTTTTTTGGTCATGCTGCAGTTGCACGCTACATCTAAAGCACGCATCAGGGTGTTAGTTGCCAAATTTGCATCGTAAGATATTTGAGGTGGGTTAAAGGCTGCTTCGAAGTCGTTCCTCCTCTGAGTGTCGGCTTTATAACTAGTTTATGGGTGGTGGTGGGTCCTTGGGTGCTGCATAGATCCTACTTCGGTAACTATGGCTAGGTGATCGCTTGCAGTGTAGACATCACTTAAGCTCCATTTGGCCTGCCTAGCAAGGGCGCTGGAAGTGAACGCCAGATCAATAATGGATCCAATTCCTCCTCGACTGAACGAGTTGCTGGTTCCATTGTTAAGCAATACAATGTTTAGAGCTGCAAAGGCCTCGAGGAGTGCTCGCCCCCTCGCGTTCGTCGATGGGAAGCTCCATTCCTCAGACCATGCACTGAAGTCCCCTGCTATCACTGTGTTTTGCCTTTCACTCGCGTCCTGAGCTATTCTGTCCAAGGTGTTTTGAAATGTTTGTAACGAACGGCTGGGAGCAAGGTAGCAGCTGTATATCCAGTAATCTCCAATTTTTGCTCTTAGGAACCCATTTTCCTTGCATACAGTATCCGCATATCCATAAGGCACCGCATCCTGAAGAGTCTACTGCGTACTGGCTCGTGGTTGGGTGTCTCTCGCTTCTATAAGGCTCACTCAGAATACAGATATCGATCTTGAACTCACGTACAGTTTGGGCTAGGAGATCCTGCGTCGCTCTGCAGTGGTTAAAGTTAAGTTGTAGGAACCTTAACATTTGCAGTTTTTCATAGCTTCCTTAAAGAAGGGGCATTTAAAGCTGCCGGCTGCATGGTCCGCTTGCTGAGAGGTAAGTTCTCTAGCACATAAAAGGCAGCTGGGCGCTTTGGTGCATGCCTTAGCATTATGTCCTGGGAGACCACAGTTGAAGCATTTTCCTGTATGGTCGGTATTACTCTTACAATTGACAGCAATGTGGCCAAACTCGAAGCATTTAAAGCATCGCTTTGGTCTGATCTGCATCTGAATGCGGCACACTGACCACCCAATTCTGATTTTTGCCATCTCAGCCAATTTTCTTGCCAAAGCTACTGGCAAGGATATGAACGCTATTTTGGGTGTGTTAGGGTGTGTGGGTGAATGCATGCGTCAGTGCATACACGCATGTGACTCATGGGGATCGCTGACGAGGGTAATATTTAGAGGCCGGGACACCCTACCACAACATGTTAATGTGTGTATCGCCTCTTTTGTGACCCTATCCGTGACCGTGACCATGAAAAGGATCGTTACGGTAAGGGTGTACTCAAGCGTGCTAATTGATTGTCAGCACGTGGTTAAACATGAAATGTGTAAACAGCTACCACCACAACTTGTTGCTTATGTAAATTAGTAATAGTTTTGTGTATGTGGGCGTGTGTGTGATCAGTAACCCTATTTTAATATGCTTATTTTCTAATTGATAGTTCAGTGTGAGAAATTTCACACGGCAATCCATGTGATATTAGTATCCTTATCATGATATGTTAGTGAGTAAATAAAACACTGCAACCTGTTGTCCTAACGGTTTACTATATTTGCTTGAATCTGTTGTTCTTCTACTCGGCATGGGAACTGTTAGCATAATTTTATACAATTCTTGTATGGTAATTATTTTCTATGAACCGAGGGTAGTTAGGCGTAGTATGCAGCTGAACAACAACAATAGCTAAACAACTAAACAACAACAATAGCTAAACAACTAAACAACAACAACAGCTAAACAGCTAAGGAGCAGCTAAACAGCTAAACAACAACAACAACAACAACAATAACAGCAATAACAGTTAAACAGCTAAATAGCTAAACAACAACAACAACAGCTAAACAGCTAGAGCATAAAAACAACTAAACAGCTAAAAAACAACAACAACAACAACAGCAACAACAAGTTGATTTTTTAATAAAATTTTTATTTTATAAATCTTAAAGCTAGTTTATTATAATAATTAATTATTTTTTCAACGTCGTTTTTTTTTTATTGCTCACTGCAGCATACACATGTATCCGGTCCTTCTTGCGCCTCGTCGGAAGACCATGGACATGAAGTGTGTGTCTCATGTATGGATGTCTTGTATAGAGACTTTTCCGCCAGCTTCAACAAGTTGATTTTTAATACAATTTTTATTTTATAAATCTTAAGGCTAGTTTATTATAATATTCAATTATTTTTCAGCATTGTTTTTTTGACGTTGCTCAAAGCTGCATGCACAGGTATCCGGTCCTTCTTGCGCCTCATCGTAAGACCATGGATGTGAAGTTCTATGTGTCCCATGTATAGATGTCTTGTATGGAGACTTCCGCCAGCTTCAAGTTGGATCGTATTTCTTTGATATTTTTAAGATCGTGATGGTGAATAATACCATAATAGTGATTTAGAAACTCCTTTATTGTTAGTGAGTTCATTTTGCTTTTTTATTTGTGTGTATATATTTTAAGAGTCTTCTCGAATTCTTCCTTCCTCAAAGTGTCGTCTTGAACTGAGCTTCAATTTGAACAAATAGATGACTTTATCTTCATAACATTAGAAGCTTGTCTTCTTTTTTTCATCTTTCTCTTTTCCTCTCTCCCCCCTGTCTGTAGGTAACTTTACCACCGTAACAAACAGACTAGTTTTTCTTTCTTGTGTGTTCTCTTTCTTTATTTAACGTTTACATTTGACAAAGGTAGCTTATATAAGAATTTTAGACATGTAGTTTATATGACGTAATAAGTTTTTTAACATCATGTTGTTGAATAACAAAAGTAAAATCAGACACACGTTTCTGTATTATCACAGCAAGATTTACAGAATTCAAATTGTGTCTTTATAATATTGAAATTTCCAACTTCCATGAACATTTTCCTTGACTTGATAAGAAATTGCAGATCCGCTTCAGTTAATATATATCCAAAGTCAGATATTAAAATATTAATTTTATTTATTAAATTAATTTTATATTATTTATTAAATTTATTTATTTGCAAAATGACTGTTATTGTTTTCTTCAATGTTTCAAGATGTTCTCTCTCGCCACTCTCAAAGTAGTTTAAAATTTGATGAGCATTATTCAATGCACATACCCCTTCCATATAATGTAGTGAACAAAAAGGAAAATGGTTCCCATCCATTTCTTTTTATTTAGGAGAACCAAGTTCATGAATATGTGTTATATCATAGGTTTTTTAGAAATCTTTTTAGAAACATTTGTTTTTCATATCCTTTACAAATTATTTGTTTTCCGCTAGTTATATTTCTTATATGTTGTTGTGCTTCTCTATAGTAGTGTTCAACCCGTCATTCCAGCAAATTTTATGATGGGTCTTGGTCATCCAAGCAGCAGTTTTTCTCAAGTGCTTATTTAGTTTAGTAAAATCATATGGGGAATGTATAATGAAATGAGAATTGAGTGTGCTAACGTTTATGTTACTAAAAACCACTCAATTTCTTTTAAAATAAATTGTTTATTATTTCCAAGGAACCCTTGAATATCAATCGATATAATATCTGTACTCATGTTAGTGTTCTTGTTTATATTGCTGATGCTTGTTGTTCTCGTTAATATCCGTTAAACAATACGCTGAACTAATCCATTCAACGAGTTGTATTCAACTAACCGATCATGTAATAGTTGACAATATAGTTGTGTACTTTCATTAGATGTTCTACTAAGCTCTGCTGATACCCTAACATCAATGGGACCTGATTTTACCATTTCATTTTGATATGTTAAATCTATTACAATAATCGGTGCCTTAGTTAGAAAATCATGTGGTGAAAGCAATGGAGTTTCGTTTTGGTTATAGTAACTATTTTGAAACTTTGAATACATTTCATAGAGGTGTGCAAAACGATTCTTGTTAAAATCTAATTTTAAATTATCATAGGGCTATGTTTTAGAATTTAGATAGACTTTTAGATTGGTTAAATTGTTTGTGGTAAACTGATTTCCTTCTTTAAACGCAATTAATGCAAATTGATGTGTACCCTGAGTAAGTTTAGGGTTAATATAGATATCCCAACTACGAAATGCTAATGGAAGATTAACACCGCTTTTTTATTATATCATACAATTTCATTTTAGCTGAATCACTGGGGGTTACATGATGAATTTTCCATATTATATACTCAGCATTTCTAGTCTTAAATTATTACCAGCGTGGACTGCATCATAAACTTCATTCATATTTTTAGATATCAAAAGTACTAGTTCATGTTTACAGTTTAATATAACTTTCTTAAAATCTTCATCAAACCCAAGGAAATTTTGTAGGGGAACTGAATATTCAAAATAATTTTGTGAAGTAAAGGCTTCAGATCCAGTCCATCCAGAATTGTAAAGTCTCTTACTCTCCAGTTGATTCAAAAGATACATAGTTCTTACATAGTTTATTGCATAACGTATTTCATCCAGAAAATATGCCATACAATTACTTCGTAGTTTTGTAGTAATATTTGTAGTTTCCAGTGTATTATCTTCTTTAACTTTAGCAATGACACCATGAAACTCCCTCATGAGGGAGTAGATACAAGTCCTAGTTTTGAATTGTAATTCTGATTTCATCATTATTTCGATTATTCCTGCTGTAGTTTGTGTCATCATAAGAGTCATTATGAGTCTGATGATTGGGTGTCGGTCGGCTGTAAATATTTGCTGTTATTAATATTTTTTTCTTTTTAAATTTACTTTTATAGTGTGTTACATTTTGTCCTCTATTGTTTTCGTTATAATGTTTTTCATCTAGTTGTTCTATTCTGCCTATTTTCCTATAGGGATTTTTGTATCTCGAGCGCGTTATAGGGGCTTGTCTATATTTTGTGTCAACTTCGTAATTTTTTCGGTTCTCATTAAGTTTGCTAATTTTGTTTTCTTTAATTTTCTGAGAATCATAAGTAGGTGTGCCTGCGTAGAGTAGTATGTAAGCTGGTATTTATCTGGTTATATTATGTTTAGTTTTATGGTTGTATGTGTATAAAATTGTTTCTGTTGTTTGCCTATTTTACCTATTATTTTCGGTATTAATAATTCGGATATTTCATTTATTGTTTTATGAAGACGTTCTACACCTGCTATTCCTGTTTTGCTCGTGGTAATGTCTAATTGTATATCTTCGTTATTTAGCCAAACCTTTAAAGAGTTACTCATGAACGATGAGTATTTGTCTGCTTTGGCTTCTAGCCAATCTCTACTATTTGCTTTCATAAGTGATGCAAATTTTGAATTAACGTCAATACAGGATAAATATTGTTCATTGTCAATAGAATAAAAGTCAATTACGTAAAGTTCTCTTGGGTTATTTGTCTGTGGGGTTATTTCAAAAGTAAGTTTTTTGGTCTGTGTTCTGTTTTTGCAAGATTGCAGACTTCGCAATTATTAATGATATTTTGAAATAATTTGTTATAGTCGGGAAAATAGTGAGTTTCTTTAAAGAGTCGTATCATTTTTTTCGATACCAGTGTGGAAAGTCGTCCCCAGATCCAGTCCATCCAAGAAAAGTGTTCTCCAGATCCAGTCCATCCAGAATTGTAAAGTCTCTTACTCTCCAGTTGATTCAAAGATACATAGTTCTTACATAGTTTATTGCATAACGTATTTCATCCAGAAAATATGCCATACAATTATTTTTTTTTTTTTTTTTTTTTTTTTTTTTTTTTTGTTTTTTTTTTTTTTTTATTTTTTTAATTTTTCAAATAAAACTCCCTTAGGAGGAGTAGGTAAAGTCCTAGTTTTGAATTGTAATTCTGATTTCATCATTATTTCGATTATTCCTACTGTAGTTTGTGTCATCATAAGGAGTTTTTATGAGTCTGATGATTGGGTGTCGGTCGGCTGTAAATATTTGCTGTTATTAATATTTTTTTTCTTTTTAAATTTACTTTTAAATTTTTTTATGCATTCATTATAAATTTTGTTCAACTACGTAATAGGCATGGGACTATAAATTTAATTCAACGTGGCTTTCTGATCGAGTGAAGGCTTTATTATTTGGCCAACGAACCCCCCCAATCCGATTGTAAGCTAGCTGCAACTAGGGTCCCAATCGGCCAACAATTTAGCGAAGATCTCACCACTCAATCTACTATGGATGTCACAAAAAGAATTTGGCGCCCAACGTGGGGGCCACGCAGAAACTACTAGGTACTTTTAAATCAAAGGCGAAATCCATCAAGCCTTTATTAATACCGAGTTTGTTAAATCGCAAGTTAACGTCGGATAATAGACTGTTAACAATAACTTGAAAAAATTAAGCGATCACGGCTTCACTTATCCCAAGTGCATACGCTATAGAAGCAAACTGATTTAGTTTTCGAAGCTGAAGACTAGGAAAAACGATTTTTGGCATTGACCGAAAAAACTCGTCCACTCTTTAGATCCGAGATGTTTAAATTAGTTGTCGAGAAATTATATCCGTTTTATTTGCATTGAGTTCTGTCTGGAACTATACTCCTGAGGATCGTGTCTCAGAGAATATCCGACGGACCTGCTAATGCACAGTGATCGGAAATAATTGTTCATTTTAAAGTAAATTCTGCAAATTAATTCACTTGACCTGCCACAATGTGATTATAAAATAGAGCAGGAAGCATATTTCTTATACAATAAAAATATGGCCCACTCTTTCACTAAATAGGAAGTGAAGTAAACTTACCAATAGACTAACGCATTCGCAATAATGAAGAGAAACCTCAATACTGAATCGAACTTTCTATTGAGGCTACCGAAATCACTAGATGGTGATGAGTCGTTGTCTATTGACCATCAAATATGTTTTCATTGTTGGAGTATTCAGCAGAGGAAATCGGCCTAATATGGAATGTGATAAGTTCAGCTCGGCTAAACATCACCCTATTATGTAGGTTTTGCTGAAAAGCTACAGCGTGAAAAGTTTATAAATTAAAGAGTCATCACGAGTGTAGGACCCAAGCGGTCTGCTGTTATGTTAGTAAAAAACTAATTGAAACTACCCTTTCATCAACTTCCCTGAGTAGCATAAGGAAAACAAATAACTTATGAATTATTAAAAATAAATAAAATAATAAATAAACATTTTATGATAAACTAACAAAACAAATATGCCTTTAGCACACAGTAGAGAGGACTTGCGTCAGCCTGAAGGTACTTGCAATCTTTGCTTTGAGCATCTGCTGGCGACAGAAAACATAGTTTATACTGAATGCGGCCATAGATTTCACAATCAGTGTATCGTGGCACATCTAGAAAAATATCCAGAGTGTCCTGAGTGCAAAGCACCTAGTACAATACAGGACTTGCATTACTCAGCACATCTAGAGCCTCAAGCAAGCACTAGTAAAGGTGCTATTCCAAAAGTACACAACACACGAAGTAAAGGAAAACCCGATACTGGGGTAACCCTAAACCAACAAGTAGATGAGGAGATAGGGGCAGCTGACTTAAATGAGTCACAAAGCCAAGATACTCAGCGAAAAATTAATTCACGATCCACCCAAGGTCGACAGCCTAGGGGTGGTGGAGGTCGGTTTAGAAATATTCGCTATCAGCCGCGAATTTCCGATCCGCCTACACATCATTTTAGAGAAATCGATTATGACAGAATTTTTAGTAGGATCGAACATCTCATACAATCCAAATTTGACAACTTAAACCTATCCAACGGCTTACATTCTCCTAATAGTTCTCGGCAACTTCAATCCCCGCGTGTGTCTCACATTAGTGCAGCTTCGGCAAGGCCGAGTGACACGCGCTCGAACACAATGTTGAGTCCAGAGAAAGTCACCCAGATCATTCAGGGTTGGGGAGTAAAATACGACGGAACAGTTAATGGCCCTACAGTTCAGGAGTTTTTATACAGAGTAAGAGCATTGACCATAGATAGTCTAAACGGTGATTTTTCTATTGTATGCTAAAACTTACATGTTCTCTTGACAAGTAAAGCAAGAGAATGGTATTGGAGATACCGTAAAGAGAACCCTGAGGTAGTATGGGACGATTTTTGTGCAGCACTAAAAAATCAGTATCAGGACCATAAAGACGATGATGTCCTTATGGAAGAAATTCGTGCTAGAAAGCAGAAAGAGGGAGAGCCCTTTGACTCGTTTTATGAGGACATTATGTCGATCGTCTCTCGACTAACTATTCCTTTAGACGAGTACAGACTTGTTCAGCAGCTGCAAAGGAATTTAATTCCAGAGCTAAGACAAGTATTATTATACATCTCCATTCATTCTGTTGCTCATCTGCGACAACTGGTCCAGAAACGTGAAAATCTGCTAGGAGATGCAGATTTTAAGCAATCCACCAAGGGGAATACTCCACCGAGGGTGTTTAAAAGAAGCGTTGCTGCTGTGGAGACTGAAGAGTCTTTACAGTCGGCCTCAGAGACGGAGTCTGTATCTGTAGAGGCTTTGCAATTTTCCAAACGACCTATGGTCTGCTGGAACTGTGATCAGCCAGGACACGCATGGGACATGTGCCTCGCAGAACGAAGAATCTTTTGCTATGGGTGCGGAGCAAAAGATTTCTATAAACCTCAATGCCCAACATGCCTTAAGAGAGCGGAAAACTCCAAGAAGGGCTCATTCGTCGAGCAGGCGAATGGCCCAAAACTAGAATCCGCAAATGAAAATCAATCTGCAAAATCAGATTGCCCACGGCAGATGCCTGCACTTTTAAAACAGGCATCTGCACATCCACACTCGGACATTCCTTTACTACGTCAAATAAAACCATATCATGAGAGATTAGCTCATTATAACCAGATCAGAGCAAAAATATTTTCAGAAGTAACTACCCTTGATCGTGTTACAAAACGGAACACTCTTCGTATGCGTAATTTCTGGCATAAGATTAAATGCACGCGCAAACGGCTTGTATCTTCAGTAGTAGACACCCAGACAGATGGTCGGCTTTATGCTTCTATTACCTTTTTAGGTCTAATAGAAATTGGCTTATTAGATACAGGAGCCAATATAAGTTGTTTGGGAGCAGACTTGGCTGCCCAAGATTGGTCATCCTGTCCAAGTTTTAAAAAAAATATCATCACGTGTGAAAACTGCTGATGGAAGCAGCCACCAAATAACTGGTTTTATTAGCACGGATGTAGCCTATAATGGGCTAACAAAACGTGTCGATTTTTATGTTATTCCATCAATAAACAAGCGTGTCATCTTAGGGATAGATTTTTGGAGAATTTTTCGGTTAGCACCAGGTATAATATCTAGCATTGATACTTCTAATCCAATGGTAGATAGTACTGATACTAATCTGAAAAAATTTCCACTTTCTTCATCTCAAGAAAAGCGATTAGAGAGCATAATTAATTTATTTCCTAACTATAAAGAACAGGGATTAGGAAAAACAGCCCTTTTAAGCCATGATATTGACGTCAGTGACTCTAAGCCAATAAAACAGCGTTTTAATCCCGTTTCTCCCGCTGTAGAGAAACTTATATACGTGGAGGTGGACAGAATGTTGTCAGAAGGCGTCATAGAGCCATCGAAGAGTCCTTGGAGCTCTCCGATGAGGCTCGTCATTAAGCCAGGCAAGGTACGCCTTTGTTTAGATGCACGACGCATTAACGAGTGCACAAAAAAAGACGCGTACCCGCTGCCGAATATAGATGGCATTTTTTCTCGGCTTCCCAAAGCCAATATCATAACCAAATTGGATCTGAAGGATGCATTTTGGCAAATACCCCTCACAGATGCGGCTAAAGCCATTACAGCATTTACAGTGCCAGGGCGGCCACTATATCAATTTACAGTGATGCCGTTTGGTCTCTGTAATGCTCCACAGACCATGTGCCGGTTAGTCGACGAATTGATCCCTGCAGATCTGAAAACATGTGTTTTTGGTTACCTTGATGATGTGTGTGTAGTGTCAGAAGACTTTGACACACATATGTCCATTCTTATCAGATTAGCAGAACAATTTCGTAGGGCAAATTTGACTTTAAATGTGGCTTAAAGTCGTTTTTGCGTTACAGAAGTTGAATATCTGGGACACATTATAGGAAATGGTGGTATCGCGACTGATCCTAAAAAAGTTGAGGCTATAAAAACATGGCCATCCCCTAAGACGATCAAACAAGTGAGAAGCTTTTTAGGCCTGGTTGGATGGTATCGGAGATTCATCAGTAACTTCTCTGAACTAGTCTTCCCGATTACTGAAGTCCTATCAACTAAAAAGAAATTTTTATGGACAGACGCAGCGGAGACTGCTTTCCAAAATTTGAAGAATGTAATCACATCGGCACCGATCCTTCAAAACCCGGATTTCTCAAAGAAATTCTTCGTACATTGCGACGCAAGCGATTGTGGGGTGGGTGCTGTATTAGTGCAGCTTTCACACGATAATGTGGAACGCCCAGTAGCATTTATGTCCAAAAATTAAACACGGCACAACGCAATTATAGCGTTACCGAACGTGAGTGCTTGGCGGCTGTGTTGGCAATTGAAAAGTTTAGGTGTTATTTGGAGCTCCAAGAATTTGAGCTCATAACAGACCATGCTAGTTTACTATGGCTTATGCGACAGCCGAATCTTAAAGGCAGGTTGGCTAGATGGTCTATGCGTTTGCAGGGCTATAGGTTCTCTATTAGCCATAGGAGAGGTAGCGAAAATATAGTGCCAGACGCCCTTTCAAGAATGCACGTTGAGGATGTGTCAGCCATTGAGCTGACTGTGCCAGAAATACAGACTCTGCATGTTTTGATGCGGCAGATTATGCCCGAATGAGAAATGAAGCAGAAACTGCGGAAGGAAAATATCCAGATTTAAAAGTGTTAGGTAAATATTTATATATTCGAACTAAACATGACGATGGCACAGATTTGGGTATGCAGCAGGCATGGAAGTTATGGATACCCAAAGGATTGACAGAAAGTGTTATTCGTCGGGCTCACGAGTCGGTAGTGACCGCCCATGGTGGCATGGCTAAGACTTTGGATCTTATACAGCGTAACTTTTATTGGCCAGGCATGGTGTCACAGGTGCGCTCGTATGTTCGCTCTTGTGATGTGTGCAAATCCACTAAGGCACCAAATCAATCCTTAAAGCCTCCTATGGGTAAGCCAGCCATATCTGACAGGCCTTTTGAACGCTTATATGTAGATATTTTAGGTCCCTATCCGAGGAGCAAACGAGGATATATTGGTTTGCTCATAGTGGTTGATCACCTTTCAAAATTTCATTGGCTGTGCCCATTGAAAAAATTCAATACGGCCCCTATAAAAGAATTTCTGCAAGATCATATATTTTTGACATATGGAGTACCGCGCTGCATTATAAGTGACAATGGAGTTCAATTTAAATCGTCTGATTTCAATGCTTGGTTGACTTCATTGGGAGTGAAGCATATTTATACGGCTTTATATTCTCCCCAATCAAATGCCAATCAAAAAGGGTTAATAGATCCTTAATTGCAGGCATTAGAGCCTTTCTTTTGGAAAATCATACTGAATGGGATCTGCACATTCACGCAATAAGTTGTGCATTGCGAAACGCTCACCATCAGAGCATTGGTTGTTCTCCGTATTTTGCTTTATATGGATTCGATATGGCAACTCATGGTAAACATTACGACCTATTAAAGAATTTTCAGCTGTTAGGCGAATCTGTAAATATATTGGCCAGAACAGATCAGCTAAATTTGATACGAAAAGAAATTAAGGCAAACATTTCTAAAGCCTACGATCAAAATGAAAAGCAATACAATCTCAGAACAAGAGAAATATCCTTCAAGGTCGGTCAGGAGGTGTTTCGTCGTAATTTCTCTCACAGTAATTTTTCTAAACAAATAAATGCCAAGTTAAATCCACAATGGTTAAAGTCACGCGTAAAAGCGAAGCTTGGGAGTTCTTATTATGTCTTAGAAGACCTACAGGGACGAGAACTTGGTACTTATCATGCCAAAGATATCAAACAATGATAATCATTTCAGCGAAAAATCAGGGCTTCTTTTTTTCAAGCCATTTCCCGGCCTGAACGACTTACAAATGGCTTGTGGTGTAATGTACAGCCCTTCCAATTGTATTTGATTCTTTTTGAAAAAATACGCTTAAGTCCGAAAAACGATAAATTTGAATTTTTGAAAAGAATAAAATATATTTAAAATATTTCGATAACCGTTACTATCTCGATAATTCGGAGTCATTATCGGATAACTCCAATTCAACTCTAAACGGTTCAAAGCTCCAATTAGAACTTTGAGTTGCATGGGAGCTTTGCACTGCTCGAGAGACACTTACTCACTCATAGAGTTCTTTTCTCTTTTGGCATTCGCAAAGAACAGACGTGGAGTCTGCGACAAAAGTTTTTCTGATCTTCAAGAAACACGTGGATTTTTGGAAAAGAAAAGTGGAAAGTTAAAACTCTGAAAAGTGCTGTGTTATATTTTTTTAGTATAAAAGGCAAGCTGTGAGTATAAAAACATAGAAGTTTTATCTGATTAAATCTAATACAGATTTTATTTTTTTATGCAGAGCGTGCACATTGCAACGGCCAGCGGAGCACCCCGGCTGTTAGAGTGCACGCCTCTGCGGATAGGGCTCCACAGTGCGTAGATCGGGGTTCTGTGCAGAAAACGAACTGCACACCCGCCAGATCTGCACATCTTTCTTTTTGGGAAACTGGAAAAATCTTGGCGAGCAGCGAACGCATAACCTCGCTGACTCGCCCTGCCAAAGCTGGGAGAAGAAAAGAAATATAACCTCAACATCTGTATATACATCTATATCCTTCATCTATATACTAACACCTATACAACTATACATCTACAAACTATATCAAGAATTGTGCAACTACAAAACCACTATAATTAAAGAATTTATGCACAACGCAACATACATAAATAGTGATGCACAAAATTATCTATTGCCATACACATACATCTACACAGTTACATAATCAATGAATTAATTAGCATTTAACAAGATAAAAAAAAAACATGCAGAAAGAAAGAAAACAGAAGTAGCATTAATATTAGTAACAAAAACAATGGAAAAAAAAGGAACAAAACAAAGAATTAGTTTAACTGGCCTTTAATTTAAATTTTCATACTTATGATTTTCATTTCTATTAATTTCATTTCATTTCGTACTTTATAATTTTCTTATTTGATGATTACTTTTATTTTTAGTTTCTTTCATTGCTAAAAATTATTTTTTATTAGTTATTATTTTTGTTGGAGGCAAGGCATTAATTTGGCAAGATACCATACATGGGTATATTTAATATGTATTTGTGCACAAGGGTAAAGATATTTTTAGTCAATTAAATTAAATAATTTAATCCCAACAACAATTCCTCTGGGCCCATAGGATGGATCTGGGTAAGTGAATGTATTATTTTCTTTTTATTTACACTTGTTTATGTGAACATATACCAACAAATACATACATATTTAATACCCTATAAATTGCACAATCCCTACATAAGTGAAATGAAAGAATTAAGAGGAACAAATTAAAAGTGAAAGACAAGAAAATGAAAGTTACATTAAATAAAAGTTTAGTGAAATTAAATTAGTGCAACTGAAATAAAATATAGAATTAAACGAAATTGCAGAAATTACCAGAAGAAATGAAGAAAGAATAAAAAGAATTATGAAAGAAAACAAAATTATATTAAAGGAATTAAATTAAAGTTAGCAACGGAAACAGGAAATCGAGATCAAATTAAGTTCTCTTTATCTTCTCTAAACTTATCAACAAGGCAGCATGGCCTTATATACTATCTTTTATTTTATAATTAAATGAATAAAATTATTATAATGTTTTGGTAAATAACAATAGTTTTCCTTATGTGAAAAGGCGAAGGGTATAATGTAAGGGTAACATTTACATAGGGATTTACTATATAGTGCCAAAGGTAAATCATGGAGGGTGGGTACAGAGGCGGGCTACTATACCATCAGTGTAGCCTCATTTCCATTAGATATACTGGCATAGCAGCATCATACACCCATGAGCTCTTCGAACTTGGTTCTTTCTTTTAAATTTTTTTATGCATTAATTATAAATTTTGTTCAACTACGTAACAGGCATGGGACTATAAATTTAATTCAACGTGGCTTTCTGATCGAGTGAAGGCTTTATTATTTGGCCAACGAACCCCCCCAATCCGATTGTAAGCTAGCTGCAACTAGGGTCCCAATCGGCCAACAATTTAGCGAAGATCTCACCACTCAATCTACTATGGATGTCACAAGCACCTAGCTTTTTCTTGGAATGTATTCGGAGTAAGTGACGTTGGCTGTGAGAGAAACTCCAGCTGATAACTCAAAGCTCTAATCACTTGCAATTAAGCCTCTAAGTAGGCACTGATAAGACAGGTAAGTGCAATTATAATAATTGCACTGCTTGCAAGGTCAGTAGACAATTTGCAGACAATTTGCACTGCTTTACCTTTGGCTACAATAAAGCCGAAGGTTTTTTCGTTATTGATTGACAAAACAATAATGGAACGCATTGATAAGCGCGGACCATTACACCACCCGATAATATTCCTTCTTCAGATGTAATATTAGCGGGAATTAGCTGCGTATATCCTTAGCATGAAACGTACCAATTTCTTTCCCTTGTAAACTCTCAAGCTTATAATAACAATTTCCTAGCTTTGTTCGAATGCGACTCTTTACAAATTGAGGACCTAGTTTGGCATTAAAATTTTGCGAGAATTTGCTTTGCGCAAAGCTACGACAATAGACTTCCTGTCCTTCTTGGAAAGAGACCGGCTTCGCTCTCAGATTATACTGAGCTACGTTGCGGTCATATGCGCGACGGATATTTGCCTGTATGTCTTTTCGTAACAGTGCTAACTTATCTGATCGGAATATGGGTACGGTTGGCTCCTCAAGCAGCGATAATTCTTTTAGCAGCTTGTAGTCGGATCCGTGAGTAATCATATCCAGACCAAACAGTGCCCGATATGGAGAACATCCTAGAGATTGATGTAGTGCCGATCTCAGCGAGCATGAAATACTAGTAAGATACATATCCCATTCGCGTTGATCATGTTTTAAATATGATCGCACAGCAGCCAATAGAGAGCGATTGACACGCTCTGCGGCATTACTCTGCGGAGAGTACAGGGCTGTATAAACATGAGTAATACCTAGCTCTGTCAAAAACGCGTTAAATTCTGCAGCTTTGAACTGGCTACCATTATCGCTAATAATTGTCTCGGGTACTCCAAAGCAGTGAAATATGTGCTTTAGCAGGAATTCCTGTATGGCCAACGATGTACATTTTTTTAGCGGCTGCAACCAGTGAAACTTGCTAAAATGATCTAGCACAATCAGTAGGCCCACATGACCTTGTTTACTTCTAGGATATGGTCCTAGAAGATCGATATATAGTCTTTGAAAAGGTCGACACGAAGGTACATGAGCTCCCATAGGTGGACGAAGACTGTAATTCGGTGATTTGCTCTGTTTGCACACCTCACACGCACGAATATAATCTCGAACATCTTTGGATAGACCTGGCCAGAAAAGATGACGACGCAATTTCTCTATTGTCTTTTGGATACCAGAATGAGCGGAGGTAAGACTATCATGGGCTTGCCTAAGAGTATCAGTACGAAGACTGTCGGGGACCCATAACTTCCAGGAAAGTTTTTCCTGCGCCTCGTCTCCCTCAGCATGTTCTGTGCGGATATATAAAAATTTATCCACCAACTTCATATCTGGAAACTTAGACTGGTTTGCATTATATTTAGTCTTTAAAGCAACATATGACTCTTCCGAAAACGCCTCTGATTGCAGATCAATCACAGGACTCATGTCTAACTCAGCAATCTCGGCATCATGAAGTCTGGACAACGCGTCGGGTACAACATGATCTTTTCCTTTTCTATGCGAATACGTAAACTTAAACTGTTGTAACCGAAAGATCCATCGTGCAAGTCTACCTGCAACATTTTCCTGACGCATCAGCCAGAGAAGGCTAGAATGATCGGTGACAACCTCAAATTCTTGCAATTCCAGATAACACCGAAATTTCTCAATAGCCAAAATAACAGCTAAACATTCTCGTTCCGTAACGCTATAATTTCGCTGAGCTCTACTTAACTTTTTCGACATGTACGCAATCGGCATTTCTGATTGATCGTCTGTCAGCTGCACTAAAACTGCACCTATTCCAAAGTCGCTAGCATCACAATGTAGGAAGAACTTTTTGCTGAAATCGGGATTCGTGAGAATTGGAGCAGATGTTAAAACTTGTTTCAGTTTGTCCATCGCTTCTTGAGCTTCCGGCGTCCAAACAAATGTCCTTTTCTTGGTTAACAAATCCGTGATTGGACAAGTTAGTTCCGAGAAGTGTGGTATGAACCGACGGTACCATCCACAAACGCCTAAAAACCCACGAATTTGCTTTAAGTTCTTTGGCGGAGGCCAATTTTTATACAAGACACTTTAGCAGGGTCAGTACAGATGCCACCACTACCGATGACATAGCCTAAATATGTAATGCTAGTCACACAGAAAGAACTTTTAGCTAAATTAAGGGTCAAATTCGCTTTTCGAAATTGTTCGGCTAGTCTGACTAAAATTGCTAGATGAGTAGCAAAATCTTCGGACACAACACACAGATCGTCCAAATAACCGAAGACACAATTGCGAAGATCTGGCGGTATGATCTGATCCATTAAACGACACATGGTTGACGGTGCGTTGCACAACCCAAAGGGCATCACCTTAAATTGGTATAAAGGACGGCCCGGAACGGTAAATGCAGTTAATGGTTTAGATTCGTCACTAAGCTGAATTTGCCAGTAGGCATCTTTAAGATCTAACTTGGAAATGATGTTCGCTTTGGGGAGTCGAGCAAATATATCATCGATGATTGGTAAAGGATAGGCATCCTTTTTAGTGGCGTCATTCAGTTTTCGAGTATCCAAACAAAGACAGACTTTATTTGGTTTTACAACCATTCGCATTGGAGAGCTCCAAGGACTTGACGAAGGTTCAATTACGTCTAAAATCAGCATCCGATCGATTTCTTGATAAAGAAGTTTCTCTACGGTTCTGGTTGAAATAACAATTTTTGACGAGTTTCTGGCAACAGATTACTTTTCAAGATTTCCACTAACTCTTCATCTTCCACTCGAATGGAGGCCTTGTCGATCAAGGTTGCCACTGCCTCATAAAAGGACGAAAATGATTCACCTGTCTTTTGTTTACGGGCTCGAATCAACTCCATGCTCATAAAGTCGGAGCGGTAGTCTTGATACTGTTGACGCAGCGATGCACACATATTGGTCCAGCCAATCTGATCAACCTGCTTATGGTATCTCCAGTACCATTGTCGAGCTTTTCCCGTGAACAAAACGTGAATATGTCTGCACATAACGGAAAAATCACTGTCTAACGTTTCATTAGTAAGTGAAGTGACTCGATAAATGAACTCTTCTACTCCCAATCCTTCAACGGAGCCATCAAAATGAACTCCCCATTTCTGCATTATGTCGACTGTTTGCCGAGACTGCACGGAAGAAACATTTGATGCGGGAGTTTCCCATAGAACGGATGTAACTGGAGGTTCATGTTTTTGAGGTTGTGCATTAATTGCCAAAGATGCCATGACCCTTGTGACCGTTTGCTCAATCATTCCTTGTATAATATTGTAGTCAACAGTCTGGCTACGACGATTGTTTGTAGAACGAACGGGTCTAGTGGATCTAGGTGGTCTTCCTCTAACAGGTCTCTCAGAAATGGCTTCACCTTGATTGGTGCTTTGGCTAGCGTCTAATGCAGACGAATTTGCTCCAATTGGATTCTCCAATGGAGGTTCTGGCTGTCGACTTGGATTTTGCTGCTCAGCCATTGCCATGGCTTTGGCCAGGTTTCGGGTGGTCATACCACGAGAAGCTGGCACAGCTTTAGAGTTCGAAGGAACTGGCTAAGATCTAGCTGGGGAACAATTGCCTATCACAACTCGAAGTTCCTCTCTATTTATTTCAACTCTGCATGTAAAACATTCCGAATTTTCGGTCAACCATGCATCTATGCA
>JAEIFI010000449.1:0-20454 GCA_018901815.1 Zaprionus lachaisei | reverse complement strand
CTTCACTGGATCCGATCTCATCCTTCGTCATTGGCGACGTTCGTTTCGAACAGAGTGGCTGAGATTCAGGAGTGGTCCAAAGAAGCTACATGGCAAGGCAACATGTACCCACAAAACAAAACCCAGCAGATGTAGTATCAAGAGGTTGTGACATTGACGACTTGAAGGAGTCAATCTGGTTTTTGTGGACCTTCGTTTTTGAAGAACGAAGATGAAGATTGGCCCGTTAATCTGAACCTAGAGCTGTCAAGGGAAATTATGGAGCTGGAGAAAAGAAAAACAGCAGTTGGACTGGCCGTTGCCGTAATTAAATCGGATCTAGTGGACGTCATCGAGGGATTCTCGTCACACCTCAAACTGCTAAGGGTATTTGTTTATATGTTCCGCTTCATAGCTAAATACAAAAATTGGAATGCCCAATTTGAAAAGATTCTGTCACCAAGGGAATATAAAGAAGCCTTTTTAAAAATTATCGAAATTTTTCAATGTCACGAATTTGATGATGACATTAAAAGAGTTCGCAATGGATCCAAGCTTGGCCCTTGTCTTCAGCGATTAAATCCATTTATTCACGAAGACAAGGGAACTTGGTGTAAGTTCTCGTTGTTGAGAGTTGGGGGGCGACTAGCAAATGCTCCTATATCGTATGATGCCAAATTTCCATTGTTGTTGACTAAACCCTCTCAATTCGTACAGAGCTATGTCCGACATTTGCATCAAACCAATTTTCATGTTGGCCCACGAGCACTTGTGAGTATCCTTCGGAAGCGTATTTGGATTGTTAACGCTCAGGAGGTCTGCAGTCAGACAGTTCGTTCGTGCATTAGATGATTCAAATGCAAACCGCGACTTCTGACTCACCACACACGCCTCGAGCACCACATTTTTGAGGGCTCTGGGAGGCAGGTGTCAAAACTGCAAAGCACCTACTCCTACGAGCGGTGGGCAGCGCGCAGCTAACAGCGGAGGAGCTGCAAACAGTCCTCATCGGTGTCGAGGCGGTGCTGAACTCGAGGCCCCTCGGACCAATCAGCCAGGACCCCAGCGACGGAGAGGTCCTAAACCCAGAGCACCTGCTGACAGGCGGGTCGCTACTCGCCCCACCAGCAATCCGGACCCCGGACCAGACGGGTCTCAATTGCTTGCGGCAATGGCGACTTGTCTCGTCAGTCAGGCAAATGTTCTAGCAGCGATGGTCCCGCGAATATGTCCTGGGGCTTCAAATCCGGGGCAAGTGGCAGCAGCAGCCCAACGTCAAAGAGGCACACTCGTGGTCGTCGCAGAAGACAACCTTCCTCCACAACAGTGGCACCTGGGCAGGATCGTGGCAACTCACGCAGGGCAGGACGGTATGGTCAGGATCGTCGATCTTAGGACCAGCGAAGGGCGAGTTTACAGATGGGCTATTCATAAACTGGCTTCACTACCGGTTGCTTGAAGCCTTACAGGCCTTCAACGGGGCCGGTGTTAAATTAAAACCATCTTGTACACTTGTACCCAGACATACCATTGTTATAGCACAGAATATATATCTTGCCTTTGAGTTATATGCATGGTTTATCAGACCAGTGTATATCCCTAAGGGTTAATATGTGTTCTCTCTCGCATTTATATTTCATCTGATGATGAGGCGGTGATGCGGTTGTGTATGTTATATGTCATATCACTTGGCGATAAAAGCTAGCCCAAATATTTAAAATAAACCAACTAAAATAATAAAACTTTATTACCCGAGTCACTGTTCACGTAGTTGTCTCTGGATTATCAAATTACCCCCTATTTTTACGAGGACCTCCATACAGTAGTTCTGAGTATACCATCAACGGCGATAGTTCCGCTAAAGCCCACTTTAACTTCGAAGTCCATTGCTAAACTAAGTGACAATCAAAAGGCTCTAGTTCTTCCTCCTTGGAAGTAATAAAAGTGTTTAAATATAACAAACGCATGTTGTTTTTTTTATTTTTCAAAATTGAAATCCGATTGGACAATAAACAAAAGTTATTCAAGAAAGTATGAGCCGAAAAACCAAGTGCTCGCGAAGCGCGAGCGCCTTCTATCGTAACTAACTTCAAATCATGTCCATATGTATATGTGTACATACATACATACATAGTACCGTAGGATATCCCTCTGTCGTGTGCAGCGCGACTGTGACTTTTTTCTATTTTTTCATTATGAATCATGAAGCAAAATTTCATTAATTTTCCAACAAAATTCTCAAAAGTAAAAGTCTATACTATATATGGCACTACAACATTAAAGCAAAGCATTTCGTTGCATTCAAGCCAATCTTTTTTAGGCCATGGATTTTAAAAAAATTCATGGACTATTGTGTTTGTCGGAACGGAATTGTGCGGAACGAGGCAAATCTCCGACCCCATAAACTATATATATTCCATGTCAGCCAAGTCTGTCTGTCCGTCTGTCTGTCTGTATGAACACCTGGATCTCAGAAAGTATAAGAGCTAGAGTCATCAAATTTTGCGACAACATACGTATATATTGCAGTGTCTCAAAGTTTTTTTAAAATTTGAACGCGCCCCTTCCCGCCTCCGTAAATCAGTAATAACTATTTAAAAACTACAATATTAGCTCAACAATCAAAGTTGTATATCTTACATGACAAATACTTTCCACGGGCGTTATGTGAAAATTTCATTTAAATCGGACTATTAATAAGTGAGATATAATACGAATTAAACTCACTTTGAACATACATTTATACTTAAGCAGACCTAATTTACGCAAGCATACCGAAGTTCAAATCTAGACACACATCATTTTAAACTTTTTATTTGCATTGTATGGTAACAAAATTGGTTGACAATGCAGCTTTGCCGATAGGCCAAGGAGTGAGGCAATGGCCGAGTGGTTAGAGTGGCGGACGGCTGTGAGAGAATGCGTGTGTTCAACTCCCGGTTGAGGCGGGTGCGAATTTTTATTTATTAATTATTTATTATTTTATTTTATTTTTTTTATTTATTTTATTCTAATAATATTCGGGCGACGATTCCATACCGCGTCAGACACACAGCATTTTATACTTTTTATTTGCATTGTATGGTAACAAAATTGGTTGACAATGCAGCTTTGTCGATGGGCCAAGGAGTGAGGCAATGGCCGAGTGGTTAGAGTGGCGGACGGCTGTGAGAGAATGCGTGTGTTTAACTCCCGGTTGAGGCGGGTGCGAATTTTTATTTATTAATTATTTATTATTTTATTTTATTTTTTTTATTTATTTTATTCTAATAATATTCTGGCGGCGATTCCATACCGTTAAAATTTTTATTACGGTATAATATGATAATCCATGGCCTTATACAGTCAGCACCTGACTGTAGCGTTAGTATTTTTTAAAAACGATTTAACAAAATTATGCACCGAATATAGCGATATTTTTGGTCTCGAAACAGAAACCATATCAACTAATAACTTTTATAAGCAAAAATTTAGAATAAATGACAAAACTCCATGTTATATTACAAACGATAGAATGGCAGAAAGTCAAGACCCAGAAATTCAAATGCAAGTTGACAAATTAATAAGAGACGGCATTTTCGAGCCGTCTATGTAACCCTCTGTCGCGGAACGGATAAGTTTTGCTATCGATAGTTAGTTAAGTAATTTGTCACCGACAGAGGGCACTCGGATTTAGTGTTTTTAATGTATGCGTTTTATCGTTGTTGTAATTGATCACATTGATTTAACTAAGAATTAAGCTACGCATGGCCCGTCAGATCAATTCGTCTGACGATATCCAAGAGTGAGGGAAGAGAAACTGCGGTATGTAGACAGATTTGGTACCAGATTTAAGGTTAAAATATGTAATGTCTTGCAAAGTGTATTATTCCCCTATAGAATAAAACATCTTCATTTGTCTGATGCCAATTATCGTTTAAGGCATTCCCTGGATATTGTCAGCGGCTCGACATTTCTTTTATTCGTACCCTGTGATTTGCAACATGCCGACGCTGAGACGAAGACCTAGACTAGAACAGTCCAAAGGGCCCACGACGATCACAACCACACAAAGTGGAAAGTGGGTTACTCGGTCAGAATCCGATTGGTACTCCGCAGCCTGACAAAGCTGGGCAGACTACTAACTCCACAACTGTAGAGGTGGCGAATCTACTGGAAAGAATCGCAACCAGTGCGTCGAATACACCGTTAAGTAAATCCCAGGCCACCACAGTCGAACTGCGGCCACTTGAGGGAGAATAGGAGCACTCGAGATCTGGAGTTGTAAAGGGACGTCAGCCAGCGCCGACGTAATCCTTTTACGTCAACGTCTGCCACGCTAGAAGCAGGACAAGCCGAGGATGGCCAGGAATTGCCACACCGAAACCTTAGCTGGGTGTAACATTTTACGAAGAAATACCCAGTGTATTTCGTAACCAGCGGATGGTCAATACTCTGCTGGGGGGTTCATTAAAAAAGGTGCTGCAAGTATATGCTGGCTCAGCTAACAGAAATATAAATTGATTTCGCGTGCATGGATAGTTCTAGTTTTAAATGCAAATGTAAGGGCGAAGAAATACAGCTAAAGAGGAAGTAAAGAAATATATAAGCGGAAGGGGAAAGGAAAATAAAAGTTAGCTAAAACGACTCGGCTCGATCATGTTCAGCCTGCAGGTGTTGTTGCTCAGCTGTTTTTGTTTGCCCGCCCTACCATGACCATTTCGTCCGCTGTGTTTTAATATTTTCAAATGGTCCCTAGTATCGAGTCGACTAACTAATTCCCTACCTCGTTTCCACTAAGCATGACCCCAACAAATAACTCTAGCAGGATTTCATTTTAGCGTTTAACATTTATTTACTATAGATATTAAGATTATGTCTAACAAATACATTTTTAGGCCATGAATTTTAAAAAAATTGTCGGAACGGAATTGTGCTTAACAGGCAGAAGGAGGCATCTCCGACCCCATAAACTATATATATTCTGAATCAGTATCAGTAGCCGAGTCGATTGAGCCATGTCTGTCTGTCCGTCTGTCCGTCTGTCTGTCTGTATGAACACCTGGATCTCAGAAAGTATAAGAGCTAGAGTCATCAAATTTTGCGACAACATACGTATATATTGCAGTGTCTCAAAGTTTTTTAAAATTTGGACACGCCCCTTCCCGCCTCCGTAAATCAGTAATAACTATTTAAAAACTACAATATTAGCTCAACAACCAAAGTTGTATATCTTACATGACAAATACTTTGCCACGGGCGTTATGTGAAAATTTCATTTAAATCGGACTATTAATAAGTGAGATATGATACGAATTAAACTCACTTTGAACATACATTTATACTTAAGCAGACCTAATTTACGCAAGCATACCGAAGTTCAAATCTAGCGTCAGACACACATCATTTTAAACTTTTTATTTGCATTGTATGGTAACAAAATTGGTTGACAATGCAGCTTTGACGATAGGCCAAGGAGTGAGGCAATGGCCGAGTGGTTAGAGTGGCGGACGGTTGTGAGAGAGTGCGTGTGTTCAACCCCCGGTTGAGGCGGGTGCGAATTTTTATTTATTAATTATTTATTATTTTATTTTATTTTTTTTATTTATTTTATTCTAATAATATTCGGGCGGCGATTCCATACCGTTAAAATTTGTATTACGGTATAATATGATAATCCATGGCCTTATACAGTCAGCACCTGACTGTAGCGTTAGTATTTTTGAATTTAGAAATGATACAAGTGATTTTTTTCTTTTTTTTTGTAAAATTGGCATAAATGTGGGAATGATCTGGCAACGCTGAGTCAGATGGCCCAAGTTATAGTCGACGGAATGGCAACGATGTACATTTAATAAGAAGAGGAGTTCGAGTTGACGACGCGAAGAGAAAAGACGTAAACGAGCAAGGCTGACGCTCAAAAAATGATGATCATATAAAAGAATAAAAAGATTAACTAGACGAATTAACATTAAACTAAAGTACTAACTAATTTTAAGGAACTACATTGAAGTATTTTGAAATAAAATCACTTCATTTAATATTAAAACAACCGTGAATTCATCACAACAACTGTGACTTGAACTTTAAACAAAACAGTTTATACCCAAGTCCCACATAATTGTGTTTCAAGTGCAACAATTTCGGGCACATTTCCAAAGAATGTCAAAGTTCAAAAGATAATTCAAACGTCACAAATATGCGCAAGATAGCTAGAGATTCAATGATGTGTAAGACTGTGAAAATTAAACAAAATTAACTTACAGCGCTTATTGATACGGGCAGTAAACATAATATAATGACGATGGATACCTTTAAAAATTTAAATGTTAAACTTACCGAAACTAACGTATATCTTATTGGATTTGGAAATAAGAATAATAAAGACAGAGTGAAACCTTTTGGTCGATTTGAACAATCTTTTATAATAGACAACGAGGAATTTATCAGTATTTTTCTGGTAGTGAGCACAGAGTTACTAGACGTTGATATAATTCTAGGTGAACAGTTTTGCAAGCAAGCAGAAATCAAAATAACGCGTAATGGACTAACGATTAAAAAGATTAAAGAATAAATAGAAGAAAAAGACTTTCTAATGAAAATAGACACTAGTGAAGAGATTGAACTAAATATCGATGAAAGGGCAAGTCCACAAATTAAAAGTAAAGTCGTAAACCTAATAAACAATTATAAACCGATTAAAACTAAAACAACACAAATTCAAATGCGCATAACATTAAAGGAGGATACTCCGATTTTTTCACGTCCACATCGATTGCCCTACTCCGAGAGACGCGTTGTGGACAACCAGATTGAAGAATGGCTCAAAGACGGCATTATTCAGACATCGGAATCAGAATACAGCAGCCCAGTAGTACTGGTGAGAAAACGCGATGGATCACCACGACTCTGCGTAGATTACAATAAACTGATTATACGAGACCATTTCCCTTTGCCGCTAATTGAAGATCAGCTGGATCGACTACAAGACGCTAAAGTTTTCAGCACGATCGATCTCAAAAACGGATTTTTTCATGTTGACGTAGAAAACAACAGTCGTAAGTTTACTTCATTCGTAACTCACAATGGTCAGTTTTAGTTTAAGAGAGTTTCATTTGGTTTATCCAACTCTCCGAGTGTTTTCCAACGACACGTTAATGCAGTGTTTAGAGATCTAACAGCTCAAGTTATAGCTTTACCTTATATTGATGATGTCATTATACCAGCGAAAGATGAAGACGAGGCTATTGAAAACCTGGAAATAGTTATTCAAAGATGTGCAGAATAGGGTTTGATACTAAACATAAAAAAGAGTAATTTCTTGAAGACTAAAATAGAATTTCTTGGCCATATAATTGAAAACCAAGAAATAAGTCTTTCTGACGAAAAAACAAAAGCCGTTACTAATTTTATACAACCACAAAATAACAAAGAATTATTGAGTTTTCTAGGACTTGTTGGTTATTTCCGAAGATTTATACCAGGATTTGCAAGTGTTGCGAAACCTCTTACCGATCTAACAAAGCAAGATGCAAAGTTTCAAATGGATGAAAAAGCTTTATTCGCAATCAATAAGTTAAAACAAAACATAACAATGAAGCCTGTATTGAAGATTTACCACCAACAACACGAGACGGAGCTGCACACAGATGCTTCGATGGAAGGATATGGAGCGGTCCTTTTACAAAAATCACCTGATGATAACCTGATGCACCCTGTATATTATATGAGCAAGAAAACGTCTGAAGCTGATAGAAAGCTGTCCAGTTATCATTTGGGGATTCTAGCAGTTGTAGAAGCACTAAACAGATTTCGTGTTTATCTTCTAGGTATCCGTTTCAAGATCATAACAGATTGTAACGCTTTTGCTAAAACGATGGACAAAAAGAATCTCTTATCTACACGTGTTGCTCGATGGGTTCTCTTGCTACAGGAATTTGATTACGACATTGAAGGAGTGGAACACGAATACGTCACGTCGATGCTTTAAGCCGTCACCCGATCATGATTATTAAAACACCGTACATAGCAAAATAAAATATGTGCAAAATCAAGATGACGAATTACGTGCGATTCTGGACATCCTCGCAGAGAAGACTTCACACAACGGATATTTAATGAAATTTGGCATTTTGCACAAGGTGGTCAACGACGACGAGTTAATTGTAGTACCTCTTGGAATGCAAAACGAAATCATAAAGCAAGCACATGAAAGAGGATATTTTTCAGTTAAAAAAATACTAACGTTACAGTCAGGTGCTGACTGTATAAGGCCATGGATTATCATATTATACCGTAATAAAAATTTTACGGTATGGAATCGCCGACCGAATATTATTAGAATAAAAGTGTAAGTGGAAAAGTGTAAATTGCTAGGTGAGCCCGAAAATATGCTGCCACTGAACTGAACGTTTTGCAAAAACAAGTGAAGTCCAATATCATTAAATCTTCTGAAAACAACGAACGGCAATACAACCTAAGGTCTAAAGAAGTCTCGTTTAAAATCGGACAAGAGATTGTTCGGCGGAACTTTGCCCAGAGCAATTTTTCCAAACAAATCAATGCGAAACTGAATCCGCAATGGCTGAAGTCCAGAGTAAAAGCCAAGTTGGGCTCGGCGTATTACCTGTTAGAAGATTTCAACGGCAGAGAGATAGGAACCTATCATGCGAAGGACCTAAAACAATAGGAATTCGATGAGTCCTGTAGGGATGTTCCTTTTGATTCTTTTTCAAGTAATTTTCCCGGATTCATGGAATCTTTAAAATTACTTGTGGTTGTAATGTACATCCCTAATTAAACATATGTGATATCATGTACACATCATATGTTTTAGGTTAGGTTAGGTTCTATCAGCAGGCCTCCAAGTGGGGGCCTCACATAGATCAGTATGATCCTTAGTGTTGCCGGATAACTGATGGAGGCTGTTAATTTCTCGATTTAATTATCCCAGTCTAGTATGCTGGTTAGTTTGGCAAAAGTCAGGAGTTTTTGTGGTGCCAGGTCCGCTGCTTCTTCCAGTGATGCAAGCAGTGGGCTTCCAAGGCAGTTCGCTCTCGATGTCATGAGTGCGGGGCAGTCGCAGATGAGGTGCTCCAGAGTTTCTTTTACTTCTGGTACCTTGCATTTCCTACATTCTACATTGTCGGTAATGCCCAACTTCTTAGCGTGCGCTGCGGTCAGGCAGTGACCCGTGAGTATACCCATCATTGTTCTGCAGTCTCTTCTTGGGAGCTGAATGACATATTGGGCCAGTTTCGCATTTGTATGTTTGCACATAGTGCGGGCTGTCTTACAGTTTGTTGTGCTGTGCCAGCTTCTTCCTGCTATTAATGCAGCGCTTTCTTCTAAGCTGTGGCTTATAGAGCGTAGCGGTATCTTCAGGTCTTCAACTGCCAGTTGTCTGGATTCGGCACCTTCCTTTGCTAGCTTGTCTGCCATCTCGTTTCCGTCAATGCCCTGGTGGCTGGGAACCCAAAAGATGCGCACCTTCGAGCGGCTGCATCTAATGCTTCTCTGCTTGCCAGTACATTTTCGGAGCTGATGACATAGGATTGCATAGATTTGATAGGCAGATTTGACAGTCAGGCTGTCAACAAAGATGCTGACCCGATGCTTGTTGAGCGTTATCGCCAGTTCTGCAGCCTTCTTTATAGCGAAGACATCGGCTTGAAAGATGCTGCAGTAGTCCGGCAACTTGTATGATACTTGAATGAGCGGATCTGCACAGTAGACCGCGGCGCCCACGACGGTTTCCATTTTAGATCCATCCGTGAAAAGCTTTGTTGCGTTTTCGTCCATGCCGATTATCCAATCTTCATGTCCCATTAGAGCGGGCGCTCTTGAGAAGTTGTTTATTGGGGTCACATAGTCCGTGCTATTGAGTGACTCTCCTCCTACTTCGCTGTGCACATAATTTGCGAGGGCCATATTTCCTGTAGCACAGAGACGTTGCGCGGTCTTTTGTGCTAGTAGTTTGGCCTGTACGTCGATGGGGAGGACTCCAAGTATCACCTCCAAGGCCTTTGTTGGAGTAGATCTCAGTGCCCCAGTAATGCACATCAGTACACGTCTTTGTACCCTTTCCATTATTAGGAGGTATGTGGATTTCTTAGTGGCTTTCCACCATACTAGGACACCGTAGAGTAGTATTGGACGAACAATTGAGATGAAGATCCAGTGCATCAGTTTGGGAGACAAACCCCAAGTGCTACTTAGCATCTTTTGCGATGCGTATAGTGCACTTGTGCACCTTTCCTTACCCTTTCCTCGACATTGGTTTTCCAGCTCAACTTGCTGTCTAGTACTATTCCTAGATACTTCACGCTCTTTTTTAGCTCGAGCATGGTGCCGTTTGTAGATGACGGAGTCCATGGCGGTATTTTGTATCTCTTGGTAAAGAGAATTAGATCCGTCTTGTCCGCATTGATACTGAGTCCGACATCCATAGCCCACTTCAGTACTTCTTTAAGCTTACTGTCCATGACGGAGCTGATCGTCGTTGGACATTTGCCCACGATAATTATGGCTATGTCATCTGCATAGGCGGTTATCTTTGGGGCTTTCCGTTTAAATTTCCTTAAGACGTTGTTTACCACTAAGTTCCACAGCAGCGGTGATAGTACTCCGCCTTGTGGCCTGCCTTTATGCGCCGCCTTGGTTGTGGTGGTGTTTCCCATTCTGCTCTTACTCTTCTGCAGCTCAATAGATTTTCTATCCAAGAGTTTATAGCCTTGTGGGTTTCTGCAGCTCTCAGGCTCTGCATGATCGCTTCCGTAGATACATTGTTGAATGCACCTGAGATGTCCAGGATGTCCAGGGCCTTTTCGATGGTGGCTACTAGGGGGGTAATGCTGTTTCCACCGATGGTATTATACCATCCAGCCCAGGGGATTTGTAGCTCTCAAAGTAGTCTATGGCCCCTGGATTTTGTGTGGTGTGATTATATTCCCAGGTACGTCGGATACGGGGTACGTGTGCACTGATTGTTGTGAATTAAGTGCATCTGTGCATCCGGGGAAAGTGGTCGCTTAGAAGGGCATTAGTCGCTTCCCTGCTGCTACTCGTCCATTGGCCATCGGTAGTTCTTAGTTGGCTCTGAATTGTCGGTTGGCTCGACAGAAGCTTTCTAAGTCTGGTGGTTTCCGAGACCTTCTCAATGCCGGAGCAGAAGGATCTCCATAAGAGTTTCTCTTGGCTGTCTGGACCTTTTTCTTAAAGTCACGGAGCCTTATCCTGTATTCGTTCCATACAATATCTTCGTTTGCTTGTTTGGCTAGTTTGAAGATTTCTTGTAGGTCGGTGCGTTGTGCCTTCAATTGTGGGTTCCACCAGGCTGGCCTGTGTTTCCTTCTTGTTATTGAGGTCTTGTACGCTGCGTTGAAAGCTGAGTTTAGATGGTGACAGAGAGTCTTCACGGACTCCTGAATATCCTCCGTTGATGAGATTGTTATTGGGGATGGGAGTGTCCTTGTCACTTTGGTCTTAAACATATCCCAGTTGGTGTTTCTGGGATTTTTGTAGAGACTTTTTGTCACTTTGCACTCAAGTTGAACTTCGAACTGGATATACCTATGGTCAGAGAAGGAGGGTTTGCTCCATTCCGTGACTTCGGTATTTGTTCCAGACGCGAGTGTTAGATCTATGACGCTAGATGAGGTGGGACCTACGTAGGTGGGTTCCTCTCCCCTTGTTAGCGATCTTAATATTATATTTTAGAATGAAGTCTAAAAGTGACTCACCTCTATTGTTCACATCTCTGCAGCCCCATAGGGTGTGATGAGCGTTAGCGCCTATCACCAGGGGTTGCCTCTTCTGGCTCACCTCCTGGATCAGACGCTCCGTCTCCTCTGTCTGCGATTCCCTATCATGCGCTAGATAGCAGGACGCCATCAGGAGTGGTTCGTTCCCTGCATCCCTCTAACGCTATCACCGTGATGTCGTCTGTACTGTAATTAGACATAAGATAAGCATAGATGCCTTTTCTTACCAGAATTGCAGTTCTACGGTGGTCTGAGAAGATTGGTAATTGCCAAGCCCGCGACCCGACGATCCAGGGTTCCTGGACTGCCACCCCGACGGGGGTCCTCCTCCAGGGTCAGAGGAGCTCCGCCGACGCCAACTTGCTCTTATGGAGGTTTAGCTGAAGGATCCGTAGATTCATGGCTATTTTCGGATACCTTCTGCTTGGATGGGTTGGCTATGATAGTCAGGTCACCATCCTCCTCCATTTCGTCCTCTATGTCGAGGCTGTTTGCGGCGTCGGTCAACGCTTCGAAGTCCTTTTCCACCTCGCCGGCCTCCAGCGTGTTGGCATTAGTGTCATTTGGGTGGCGTTTTTTGAGTCGTAGGTACATGTTTCCTACTCCCCACGCCATCTTCCCAAACCTCGAGTATAGCAGATCCTCGGCCTCCTTGTTGATTTGGAGGACCATTTGTTGGCCATTGCCTTCCGGCTTGCCAACGTGTAGTACCGTCCAGTCAGCGGTAGGCACGTCTGGATTCTGCCATCACCCACTTGTCGGGTGTTATTTTGCCGTGGGGTCGATGATCGCGACGACTAGGTGGACTTTGGCTCTCAAGCCCTCCTTTGTCTTCCTGGGCCCTTCCCTACTAGGGGAGTTGGAACCCTTGACTGGGGAGCGCAACAGGCTTTCTTCCGCCTCAGCACTTATATCGTTGCCTTGAGGGTCGCTGTCCGAGTCTACATGGACGGGCCCATCTGATCCTGGACTCTGGTACCAGTTCACGCTGGCGACACGTGGAGGGGGGTTCACCCCCCCAGTGCCCGCCGGTGGTAGCAGTCACGCCTTCCACCGACGTTTGGGCTGACATCCCAGCCCGAGTTGTTCCATTCGAAGACTCCATCTACTTCTTCTTGGTTGGTTAATTTTATTCTTGGGAACCACCCCATAGCATTTTAGGCCTATCTGCCAGGCACCTTTGACCATGGCTCCGGACACCACAGCACCAGACTTTGATGGCCCGTATGTTGTTGTGCCTTGCCTCAGCTGGACCCTGTATTGGCACGAGCAACAGGACAGTGTCTGATTCTGAAGTTTGAGTCAATATACAGCCCATTGCCCAGCCCGCACCCTCGTGGAGGTTTCTGTCAGAGGGTTTGTGCCAGCCATATATTTTATCGAAATCGATATCTTTGATCAGCGTTGCCGCCCGGAGCAGGAGGACTAACTTTACTAATGTTGCAAACCGAGTAAAATACTAGTACTCATCCCGTAACTATCACTTACGTAGCTTCCGCTGCACAAGCTTCCTCTTTTACCTTTGAAATGTCGTGAGTACAAGACGTGTAACGTAAAATCCGAAAAGTCAAAATTTTAAACTCAGTGGAAAATATTAAACATCCGGTCATTTATCACTAATATTTGTAATAAACAACATCAAGTAAGTTTGCCTGAATACGCACATCAGCGTATTTCAGTACATTTCAACCCGTCACACATATACATATACATTGTCAGCGCCACGTGCCACAATACAGACTTCAGCACACCCATAAGCATAAGGGGTGCATGCGCCAATGAACAGTTGCATATATGGTGATATACGGAGAAAAAAAAAAACAAATTAGTATACAGGCCACCCAGCACTACATAAATACAAGCAAATAATTTTTTTTAGGCCATGGATTTTAAAAAAAATGCATGGTCTATTGTGTTTGTCGGAACGGAATTGTGCGTAACAGGCAGAAGGAGGCATCTCCGACCCCATAAACTATATATATTCTGAATCAGTATCAGTAGCCGAGTCGATTGAGCCATGTCTGTCTGTCCGTCTGTCTGTCTGTATGAACACCTGGATCTCAGAAAGTATAAGAGCTAGAGTCATCGAATTTTGCGACAACATACGTATATATTGCAGTGTCTCAAAGTTTTTTTTAAAATTTGGACACGCCCCTTCCCGCCTCCGTAAATCAGTAATAACTATTTAAAAACTACAATATTAGCTCAACAACCAAAGTTGTATATCTTACATGACAAATACTTTGCCACGGGCGTTATGTGAAAATTTCATTTAAATCGGACTATTAATAAGTGAGATATGATACGAATTAAACTCACTTTGAACATACATTTATACTTAAGCAGACCTAATTTACGCAAGCATACCGAAGTTCAAATCTAGCGTCAGACACACAGTTTTTTATTTTAAACTTTTATTCTTATAATTGGGGGGGCCATACGGCAGACACACAATTAAACTTTTATTTGCATTGTATGGTAACAAAATTGGTTGACAATGCAGCTTTCCCGATAGGCCAAGGAGTGGGGCAATGGCCGAGTGGTTAGAGTGGCGGACGGCTGTGAGAGAGTGCGTGTGTTCAACTCCCGGTGGAGGCGGGTGCGAATTTTCATTTATTAATTATTTATTATTTTATTTTATTTTTTTTATTTATTTTTTATTCTAATAATATTCGGGCGGCGATACCATACCGTTCAAATTTTTATTACGGTATAATATGATAATCCATGGCCTTATACAGTCAGCACCTGACTGTAGCGTTAGTATTTTTTTGTATTAATATAAATGCATACCTACCTCTCAGTGTAAAGTGCAGTGCTATACCTACGCCCACTTTTTATTCACACACACACACATTCACACACTTGCTATAATAAATTCTTAAACATTGCCTAATCTCAAAATAAAGAGAGTGCTAAAATAGAAGAATTAAAACAGTGCTAAATTTTCAATAAAAATATGTCTAAAATCTAAAAACTATATTGCACTAAAAGAATTAGAGAAAATATTGCACAACAATTGAAAATACATCAAAATATTTTTGCAAATAAACCAATTACGAGGAATGTATATATATTCTTAATCGAGTGTATATTTCTTGCTTAAAGTAAATGCCATTTTTAAAAATGCAAAATATTTAAGCGAAAAATAATCATAATTTGTAATAATTATAAAATTATTTAGTTAAATTATGCGTGTGTTAAATCTTTCTAAAGAATTTCTTTTCTTATTCGCTGGTTTAATTCAATGAATTCACCTTCTGACCTGAAATTTAAAAAAAAAAGGTGTGCAGACCACATATATTTTCAATATGCGTGTTTATGGAACTCTAACAACATTTAAATAAGATTAAAGCAACATGCAACTCCACATCATTCGGGCCCAATTTTATGCAAATATTTAGGATATGCACTGTTAACTATTCCTTCAAAACAGTTCTTTTGATTTGAATTAAATATCTTAAAATTTGCATCTACAAAAATAAGATAATGCACAATAATAAATATAAAACCAAACTCATTTTTTTTCCACAAATATATATAATTAAGCATTTTAGAAAAGAAGAGCAAAACAATGAATTAAACTATATATACCTACGCAAAGAGGGCAAAACAATGAATTAAACTATATATACCTATGTAAAAAAGAGAAATTGGTATTCTTTATTAAATTTAAATATTTAACGTCAAGTAACAGTAAAACAGAAACATGAATTTAAACTACTGAAACTAAATAAATAAAACAGAAACCAAAATGAGTTAATATAAATTGTTAAATTAAGTTAGTTTATTAAAAAAAAAAATATGAAGTTTAGTGTAAATTAGTTTGGGGCGGAGCGGGAGCGCAATAAAATTCTCTCTTTTCTTGTTTTAAATTCGCCCCGTTTCGCCACCGTAGTTAAGCTAGGCTAAGCAATGGAGTAACACGTACTTTTTCTCGTTTTCGGCCATAATTACAGCCACCCAAGATTTCGGTAAATAATTAAATTAGATAAACTCATCTAAATTTTTATGGTAAAAGGATTTCAGAAAAATCTTCAAACCGATGTCATTTATACTGATTTCAGTAAGGTATTTGAATCAGTCAACCATTCTCTTCTTGAACATAAACTGAATCTTCTCGGTTTCTCACCAAAACTTCTTAGTTGGATTGTGAGCTATTTGGGTGACAGAACCCAACGAGTCCTCTTTGAGAATAATCTTTCTTACCCCGTTCATGCCACATCTGGTGTTCCCCAGGGAAACCATTTAGGTCCCCTGCTTTTTTACACTTTTCATCAATGACCTTCCAACGGTCATACTTAACTCCCGTACTCTAATGTATGCTGATGATGTCAAGCTCTGTTTTCAATTTAGAGACGACTCCTGTCATTTACGCCTTCAATCTGACTTAAATTGTTTCTATTCTTGGTGTCGTGCAAATCTCCTTAATCTGAACAGCTCCAAGTGCAAGCTGATGACATTCTCACGAGCCTGTCCAAAGTACGTATCTTACTCTCTTTGTCGTTGTACCTTGGAAAGAATTTCCCTGGTTGATGATCTAGGTGTCCGTTTGGACCGTAAACTCAAGTTTTGCGAACATATATCATCAATGGTTAATAAAGCTATGGGTGTGCTCGGCTTTATTAAGAGATGGTCTAAGGAGTTTGACGATCCTTACCTAACTAAGACTCTTTTCACCTCGCTTGTTCGTCCAATTCTAGAGTACGAATCATGTGTCTGGAGTCCTCAGTACACAGTTCACAAGGATCGCTTTGAATTCGTACAGAAAAACTTTTTAATTTTTGCCTTGCGAGACCTTAACTGGGATGTAAATTCAAGACTTCCTTCCTATCCTAGTAGACTTTTATTACTAAGTCTGCCTTCCCTAGCCAATCGTAGAACTATGCTTGGTGTTGTATTTATTTATAACCTTATATAAGGGGACATAGATAGTAACGATTTGCTTAGTCGACTACACTTCTCTGTCCCTGGTAGAATCACCCGTAATTATCTTCCTCTAAAACTTTCCAATTGTAGCTCGAATTATGCCCTGCATCAGCCTTTCAGGGTATTATGTTCGGACTATAACAAACTATATTACATTATCGCTAACAACAACAATAATTCTGTATCTTGCTTAAAAGTACAAATCCTTACCCACCTTTCTAGTAACTAGTTTAATATATACTTATCTTCTTTCTAGTAACAGTAGTACTTTTTAACTAACTGCATGTTTGAACATTCTAATCGCTGTTTTGATTAGGTTTTGCTTACTAACACTAACTCTCCTCATCTGATTGGGTTTTTCTCGGTTTTCCCCAAACAGTCGACTGACCTTAAACTGACCTTAAACTACCTTAAACTGACCGACTATAAACTAATTAAATAAAAAAAGTCCGCATCGTTATGCATAAATTGTCTCAAAAAGGGTCACACTGTTGTAAAATGCAAAGCTAAAAAATGTCGAGTTTGTGGTCGCTCGCATCATCAATTATTGCATAGATACACAGTGACTGAAAATAGCTTAGTGCTATCACCACCTTCAGAGAATATTTCTCCTCCTCCAAGCCAAGATCACCCTTCCACTACGCATTCTATGCATGCGTCAGCGTTGGAAAGGGTAATTCTTGCAACGCCGATCGTAAGCGTCCGAACTAGAAGTGGAAATTACATTTTGGCCCGAGCACTTCTTGACTCTGGGTCACAAACTAACTTCGTAACTGAAGATTTGGCTCAACGCTTACAGATCCGCAAAGAAGAGTCATGTATTAACTTGCTTGGTATTGGTGCAGCCAATTCTCAAGTCAAGAATAAAATACATACGGTGGTGAAGTCGGGAATAACTGGTAGTGAGTTCGAGTTTGATTTTTGTGTATTAAAATCAATTTCTGGGTATCATCCAGACCAGTCAGTCAACGTCAGCGACTAGAAAATCCCAAAGAACCTACCATTAGCAGACCCATATTTTTACAAACCTCAACGTATAGATATGCTAATTGGGGCAGAGTCATTTTTCGAGCTGTTGTCCGCCGGTCAGATAAAGCAAGGTCCAGAATATCCGATTCTGCAAAAAACCCTTCTTGGCTGGGTTGTAGCTGGAAAATATGCTCCAAAGAGTCCAGCTCCCCAAGGTACTGCATCAACGTTAAGTTGCCAAGAAGAATTGCTTGTCTCGATCGATAAGATCCACTTGAGGAATTGCCATCTACTAGTAAAATATGGTCGCCAGAGCAACAGCTCTGTGAAGACCACTACAGGAAGACTACTCAGATTTTGCCCTCGGGTCGCTTTGAAGTTAGACTGCCATTTAAATGAGACCCAAACGTTTTAGGCAACTCGTTCGAGGTTGCAAAACGGCGTTTCTTGTCGTTTGACCAAGGCTTGAAGAAAATGTATTTCGAATTTATGGAAGAGTACCTCGCCTTAGGTCATATGTCACCATCTGACATAGATGTTACGTCTACTCCGCACGACGTAATTCCTCATCAGTGCGTTTTGAGTACATCAACAAAACTCCGTGTGGTGTTTGACGCGTCCTGTAAGACGTCCACACACTTGTCTCTTAACGACATTCTGATGGTGGGGCCTACAATTCAAGAAGACTTGTATTCAACTCTTCTTCGCTTCAGGTTACATCATTTCGCTTCGACAGCTGATGTCAAGAAGATGTACCACCAAGTAATGGTGAATGACGCTGATAGGCCATTCCAATTGATAGTGTGGAGACGAGATCCATCTGAATCCTTGAGATTATATAAGCTCAACACCGTTACTTATGGTACTAGTGCAGCCCCCTTTCTGGCCATTAGGTGTTTAAAGAGGTTGAGTGAAGCCGCAAGAGGATCGCTCCCTAGAGCTTCAGAAGTTATTCTGTCCGACTTTTATGTCGATGATATGTTAACTGGTTCTGCATGCATAGATGAACTTAAGACAATTAAGTCTGAAGTTACTCAGGTTCTTCAAACAGCAGGTTTTGAATTGAGCAAGTGGTTTTCAAACTCACCTGAGCTCACTGCATCTGAGAGCACAGTTAAACCGATAACAGTCTCGGATTCAGATTCAACTAAGACTCCAGGTATATCATGGACTCCTAGTGAAGATTCCTTAAATTTAAAAATTTACACCTCTGTCATGGTTCTCCGAGCGACAAAAACGAACATATTGTCGGGGACATCGAAGCTGTTTGACCCCCTCGGCTTATTAAGTCCAATTGTCATTCGAGGCAATATCCTATTGCAGGAGTTATGGCTTAATAAGTTGGACTGGGATGAGTCTATTCCACAGCAGTTGGAAACAGCATGGAATAAGTTGAAGGAAAAATTGTCGAGAGTGGAAGAAATATCCACACCTCGATATCCACTAATCCGATGTCACCAATACAATTACATGGTTTCGCCGACGCCGACTAGCATTGTTGTTGTCAATTTTGTTTGCGCGCTTGAACTCAAACGGCAAGTGATACGCATCTGGTCGGGTATAACTCTTTTTCGGTATCACTTGCCACGAATTATTTTTTGATAACTAGTGCTTCGACAATTATTCAAGTATATTTGTTTTCGTCATTTATTGTATTATACAATAAAAAACATATACTTTCTCGTTTTCGTCCATTAAAATGGAACAAGAAAAGCCAAAAGTGAGTCGGACGTCTATTGACGATCTTACAAAAAAGGCTACGAGTATATGTAAAGAGCATTCCCGGGGTAGAACAGCGTCTAGAAACTGGTACTATACCACTAGACGCCTCCGAGCTTGACTTCAACTTTTGTCCGAAGCTATTGTCAAGGCAACCGGACTTTAAGAACATATTGAAAGCCTTGATGAAAATTATGAGTTTAGAGCAGGGTTGGAGGAATTGTCAATCACGACTAAAGCGAAAATTATATCGCTTCTTTCAACCGTGAAACAAGAAAAAGTTTCGGCTCCGATGGCAACAACTCGTGCTCGACTCCCTAATTTGGCATTACCTAAATTTAGCGGCAATTACTCTCAGTTCAAGAATTTTATGGGATTATTCGAGACTCTTGTCCATAATCATAAGAACATTCCGGCTGTCGAAAAGTTTAACCATCTGATCTCCTGTCTCTCTGGTGACGCCTTGGGAACGATTAAGGCATTCCAAGTCACCGAGAGCAACTATGAAAAGGCTATGGAAAGCCTAAGGAGAGTCTACGATAACGAATGCCTTATCTTTATGAACAATATATCATCATTGTTTAGTCTTCCCTAAAATGAATCAGCAATCTGCATCCTCTCTTAGAAGCCTTATCGATACTGTGTCATCTATGGTTCATTGTTATCGATAGGCGATGACACTAAAATAGCGAATGCAATGCTGATTCATTTGGTATTAAATAGAGTAGATAATGTCACCAAACAAAAATGGGAAGAGCAGCTAGATTATGACAAATTACCTTTGTGGTCCGATTTTGAAAGGGTATTGAACCGTCGAGATCAGCATCTAACTGCTGAAGAATCGACAAAGCCAAAATCAGAAAAAAGTAGTTCCAAACATGCAGCATAATCAAAGTTCATTTGCCTGCTCTTCAACTAGCACCAATCAGACCTGTAGTTACTGCAATTCAAATGACCACTTAATAGAAACTTGTAGTCCGTTAGCTCGTCACTCCGTCATGCAGAGATTTGAGTTTACAAAGTCCGCATCGTTATGCATAAATTGTTTCGAAAATTGTCTCACACTGTTGTAAAAAGCTAAAAAATGTCAAGTTCGTGGTCGCTCGCATCATCAATT